>VDFB02280357.1:0-111239 GCA_007258455.2 Sequoia sempervirens | reverse complement strand
TCTATTACAATACATGAAAGATAGACATACACCAATAATCAAAGATAATAACATGAACATGGACAATACATTATAACATGAATTTACATCAATCAACGATTACATTAGTAAAATGGTACTTCCCAACATGAATTGGGGACAAGTACAATAACATAGAATAATACATCTGGAATGTATGAATACAAAATTCCATATCAAAATCCAACATTGGTACATCTTTTCACAACTCAATCAATGGCTGGGGACCCAATGGGGTGAATAGCACATTCCACCCAACCACATGGACCCTAAGGCCCACCCTTAGTGCTAGGAGATGACAAGATGGACCTCAACAAAAACCATCAAGTGAAGCAAGGATTACAAAACCCCATAGCATGAGCAACAATATCAGAAGGTAGCATCTAATACAAGAAACATAGAAACATCTGACACAAGATACATTCAACATAGAAACCTCCACTTCCAAAGAAACATAGCAATAAGACAACATGACAAAAGCATCAGAAACAACATCCACTTTCAGAGGTACATGAACCATAAGATAGGAATAACAAACATACAAGGTTGTTAAAGGGTGGAGTATCATCACATAGGTAGCCATGAGTTACCCTAACGTAACCTTCCTAGGCTACTAACCACCATCCTGGGTTATCTTGGTAACCTCTACTAGCTGCTGGATCCCCGTGCTCTCTATGCAAGATCAACATACCTTCCAAGATTACTATGTAGAGGTAAGATAGTTGACCTTGCCATTCCAAGACTTCCCACTCATCCCAAGCCTAAATGAGCACTTCAGCACATGAGTGACGCTACATTATCTGAATTAATGTGTGAGTCTGTCCAAACCCCCTAATTAATTAATTAAGTTATCACTTGATTAAACTCTCAATGGTTTATCCTAGGCTAGCCACTTTGGGTGTGAACCCCCACTAAGAACCACTCCTTCAACTAACCACAAATCTTAAAATCACAAATGGGAAAACCAACTTGCACACAATACCAAATACAATAAAATAACTGCACCAAGTGAGGTATGTACCATCTCATGCTAGAACTTTAGTGTGACAAAAACCACATCCAAGTGCAAGGCTCGAACCCATATAAACATAGTCCAAGTGTAAAGGTCATCCGTCATCAAATAACAAAACCATGAAACCACCTACTTACAAGTGAAGCAACATAAAAATCAAATAAATACTCCACGTTTGATATGAGTTTTCCAATGTGGACCCTCTTAAGTCACTGACCCCCATACCAACCCATACAAGTAAAAATCATATCCCCTCAATCCTTTGGAAGATTGTCAAAATGATAACATAGGGGTTCTCCATCAAAGAAATGTCAACAAAAAATAAGATCTCCAAGAGCTACTTTCATCCCACAATTAACAAGTCAACAAGTATGAAAAAATGAGTGGCAACATCCCAACGAAATCATTAGGCTCAACCAAAGCTAACATAATTAATTTTTGCACTTAAACAACCGAGCATCCAAAGGGAGACCTCGATTTTCTCCTCTCAGAATATGCAACTAGTAATAACTCCCTCAACATATAATTTAGCTAATACACAATTTACACAAAAACAATACCATGACAATAGACAATCAACTAATAAACAATCTCAACACAAAAATTAACCCACTCCAATATTGGAATCAATCATGACAACAAACACAAGTGTTCTCAAAATTTGGTGCTTCATCTATTAAATAATTTACAAAAGAATACAATGCCACTCATATTTAATATTGAGAAATTAAGCAAATTTTCCCCTTGATTACATTGCCATTATTTATTTAATTTTCATTACAATGTGAACTTATATTCTAATTGTCTAATTTCATAAAGAGGCTACAATCCCACCAATACACTAATTCAATACACGGTTGGAATAGTAACATTATTCAACATCGAGGATAGTTATCAAAAGTATCCTCTTCCTAGAAATAAAAATCATTTTAATAACTTCATAAAAGAATTGAAGGCTAAATTATTTGATAAATAATAGCACTTTACTATTTTACTAACCTTGTTAATAATTTAATGACTCTATTCATGAAATTATTAATAGTTTTGGTGGGCTCACTTTATATCTTTATTATGGAATCAAAGTTTTTTTTTTAATTTATTTCTCCCCTTTAAGGTAAAAATTAGATTACATGAGACAAAATTTAAGGGACTTACTCCCCCTCCCATTTCCACGAATCTCCCTAAAATTTAAGTTTTACATTAACTTAAGACTTTCACAAGGGAATAGAGGAAGCCTACAACACTATGAGACTCCTCGTACTCCCAATATTGAGGGAGGCACCTAACTCGTGCTCCACAATACGAGGTGTACATACCTTACCCCCTGCAAGATTTGAACTTGTGACCTCTCTTTCAAGAGTACAAGTTCTCCACCATTAGGCCAAAGCAGGTGATATGAAGATCTCTTTATGGATATAGAATATTCTAAAAATAAGTGTCTTCAGCGGTCAAAGAAAATGGCTTTTAGAATAATAGCAACATCAAATATTGTTTAAATATGAGATCAAATTTCCAACCAAATAAGACATAGCCAACGAGACATGTAAAGAATTCCATTTCCACCCAGCAGCAAGGCATACCCAAGGGTGACACATGAATTTCCCCAACAAAATCAAGAAATCCTAATCATAAAAATGACTCGGAAATTATATTTTCTTTTTAACATACTTTCAAGAGCCAAGAGAGCGAATAGAAGGATAAGGTTCAAGAGGAGATTATTGGAAATACTAAAGGTTCAAACAAATAGAAAGATAGGCCTGTGTTAAAAAATAGATTCAAACAAATGCAGTTGGTAGGTGTAAAGATAAGCTTGAAACCTTTACCAGCAGCCGCACTGCTTGTGCCTCTATGGTGTAGGAGGTGGGCAGAGGCAAAGAAAGATATAAAAGGTTAATTGCATTGCCTGAATGAAAATGTTTACAATTGCCTCTATTTATAGAGGTCTTTGGAGAGATCTGGAAGATCTCGAAACTACTTCGCATGGAGCTAGAAAAATTGCACATGTTTTTGGTGGTCGGTGAATGACAGCGAAGAGATGGTTGGTGGAAGATGGTAGAAGCTTCTGCCTTTAATGTTTTCGGTGGTATAAATTAATATCCACCAATAGTCCCCCCTAATTTCTACCACTAATTACATCATTGTCTTTCATCATCTAAGCTTTAGCTCATACAAACACAAACACTATTTCATTTTATCTGCTGCTTTTCACTACTTCCTTAAGCTCTGTGGAGCTGGGATAGACTCATAGACTTCAACTGAAATCTACTCCAATCCATACACTTCCTTTATGCCAATTCGATGATGTTTCAAACTGCCAATTCCTTATGTGATGCCCACCTTATTCAACAAAACCTCTTGAAACCTTTCATCTGTCACAAATGGTGACAGGATCACCTCCGAAACTTAGCTCTTGACATCTGTCACAAATGGTGACAGGATCACCTCCAAAATCTTGCCTAACGTCTGTCACAAAAGGTGATAGGATCCCCCAAACGATCTCCTTGTCTTCTCAATCTGCGACATTCCACATAGCCTTCAATCTGTATGGCGGTGGATGCCACTGTCTCCTTCGAAACAGCGGTGGGTATTTCCAACCATCGAACTCTACTTCTAATTTGAAATCAGTGGCTTCCTTCTTAACTTTTCTTGCGACTTCTTCAACTGCTCATCTTTGCCTTGAATAGTAACTTCTAAAACTGACCACCTTCACAGTTCTCATGCAGTAGCTTTTACAACATATGCGCCCCTTTCCTTCTCCATACAGGGACAGATCTTGGTTTATTCCTTAGCAGATCTCTATTGAATCTGACTTCTGCTGCTAACACGTCCTTGGATGCGGCATCCTCAATCTCTTTTTGAGAATGACTTTCTTCACAGATAGCAACAACGATCCTGGTCTTCAAACAGCCAGCAATCTTTTCCTTCTGGACTTTTTACTTCTTCCAAAAGCTGTGATCTTCAGCTCTCCGATTTGATGCCCACGGTCTGCAAACACAATCTAGCAGCAACATCTTTCAACAACACTTGCTTCTCCAAATCTTCCTTGCCTTGCACAAATACATCAACACGTTCTTGGATCTCTCTTCATGGACGATGGCATTATGACTCCACTTTAGTGCTTGGCTGTTGCACAGCAACAAATTCGGAATGACTTCCTTCTTCGAAATGGCCTCTCAACACTGGGTCTACTATGCAACGATCTGCTGGCAGATTCTTCTGAATCTTCTTCAACATCTACTCTTACAGTTGCAGGCCTTTTGGACAGCATCAAATCTCTTGGGCGGTGGTCTCTGGCTTTCTATTACTCCTTCTTGCAATTTCTCAGCAGCTCCTCAAACATCGATCTTTTTTTTTAACAGCTTTTTCCCAAGCATCTTGGAAAAATAGTGATCTTCTTGATTGCAACAGCTTCTATAGTTTGTATGGGTGGCTTGAATTCACAGCACTCCATACACCTCCACTTTAAAATCTGAACTCCTTCATAATCTGGGGCTTCGTACAGCCGCTCTTTCTCCAGGTGACTCAGGGATCTTCTCAAACTCTTTCACAGCAAAGTCTCCCACAATCTTCTGCTCTCCAGGGTCTTCAACCATAGGCTCTGATACCACTTGTAGGAGGTGGGCAGAGGCAAAGAAAGATATAAAAGGTTAATTGCATTTCCTGAATGAAAACGGTTACAATTGCCTGTATTTATAGAGGTCTTTAAAGAGATCTGGAAGATCTAGAAACTACGCATGGAGCTAGAAAAATTGCACATGTTTTTGGTGGTCAGTGAATGACAGCGAAGAGATGGTCGGTGGAAGATGGTAGAAGCTTCTGCCTTTAATGTTTTCGGTGGTAGAAATTAATATCCACCAACATATGGAAGCTTAGGAACGGGGCATGCACATCCCTAAGGGAATATGATAGATGAATCTGGTGAAAATATTGTAGTTGAAACAGCGTTGGAAGGCAGGAAAATAAAGTGTGAAAGCATGAGACAAGGCATGCAAATAGTTTGACAGAATATACACAAAATTGATTTCCCCGAAAGCTCTCTCAAATCTTAGAGCTAATGAAGCACTCCAGAACACAACCTAACATTAAGAGCTTTATTTGTTTTCTAGGTGCACCCAGCCATGTGGGAATTGGCGGATGGAGTTGCGCTTACTTCACTTATCAGTAATCCCTATAGAATTACATGTGTATAGTTAATAATTTGGTGCACAAATTGCAGATTTATATTAGCGAACGAAGGCCACAGGCATCTCCAGATTGTTGCAAGAGAAATTGTCCAGAGAGATGTGAACCGATTCCCCCATAAAATAGATACGATGATCTTGAGGAGTATATAGAGGTGATGCCAAATGAGACAATCTGAATAATAGGCTTGCACTTGCAATGACTCAGAACAAAAGAAAATAGCAGGTGAAAATGCACAAAAGGCATCCCATATATATATTTACGATGAAAAGAGAGGGATTGTGACAAACTAAAATTCACCTCCACAACAAGGAATTTGAGATTCAATCAGATCTATGTGATTTCTCCCAGAATTTAATGGTTATGATCTAAGTCGATTCGAAGTTGGTTATCCCAAAAGAAATTCCATTCAATTACAAATTTCCATTTTATTTAAACCATTTCAAAGGTACGAAATTCCTACAAATGAATTCAATGATAAACTTAGAATTCTTTGTGGTCTATTTGGGAGCAACCACACTATTTTACATTTACCTTAATAATTAAGAAGAGTAGTAATCATTTGGTAGAGAGCTAGCAAATGAGAAAGCCTACCTGATATCGCTTACACTTGGAAAAAGACAACTGAAAGGGTGTAGGGTGATGGAGCAACCAGATTGCCAAACATCTCCTCCTCTCGCAGTGATGAATCAGAAAGTTTTCTCAGACCAAGTTCTCATTCCCCTACTGAAATCACCAGAATAATTTTGTTCTTTTTTCTTTTTCTTTTTTCCTATATTTTTTTTTTCTTCCAACCCATTTCTTCCAGAGAAAGTCTTATTCTTCTTTTTTTATTTTTTATTTTCCAACCCCTTTCTTCGAGAGAAAGTCTTATTCTCCGGAAGACTGTCATTTTTTTATCCTTTTTCCCAATTAAAATCCTAGAGATCAGTTTTCATTGGAGGAATCTAATAATTTCCCCTTATTCCAACATTTTTTTTCTGTTACACAAGCTAAAATTAGCTTATTATTTTTTGCATGTTCTCAGCTGCATCAATTTGTAACGGCAAGAGTAATTTCTTTCCAGAAGATTCTCTGATTATTTTCCATTTTTCCTTGCTTTTAACAACAGTGGGAAAACTTATCTCTTTATTCAATTAAAAATCACATTACTTTCTATATCTAGATTATTATCCTTTATGATAGTAATTTGTCAATAATTATTAGAAAACAATTTAAATACAATTACTTCTACAACCGCTAAATTTTATTTTATTATAATATTCATGTTTGATTTATTTAATTCAATTTAAACATTATTATTATTTTATTTGTCAAAGTCACAAAACTATTAAATTTTTTATTTAATTTATCATAATACCTCAAATACAAATCAAACAAATTGAATCAATACCAAACCATGCCTAACTTCGTAGTGAGATAGAAAAAATCACATGATGATGCGAATGGAGGGGCACTACACAAATAATTCAGTATTTCATAGTAGGACCAAACATATTGAGATTCAACATCACTATATTAGAGAATTGGTTCAACAGAGATTGATTGAGATTGTGTACTATAGTACAAAAGATCAAATAGTAGATATTTTCACAAAGTCTCTAGCTCGTGAAGGGTTCCATAAACTTAGAGATCTACTTCATGTTCTTCCCAATGGTCATTATGGGGGAGAATGACAAAAATAATGCCCATTGGAGCAACCTTTCTTGACTTTAGTGTTTATCATAAATAATGTTCTGGTGCATAGTAAATATTGTAGTTGAGTTATTGGTGAATATGGTTGTGTGCCATAATGTAACCTCTTTCTGTATCTCTATATAATAGATGCCCTACCTCTTATTTCATTAGAGAAATTTGGACTTTTGTGTAATTGCTTGTGTTGTGATTAACAATCACCATTGTTGTATTATTTTTCCTTCAATCGTAACTATCAAAGAATGGCTCTAAAATGTGGAGGAAACTTTAATTTCAACATGGAAATCCACAAATATATAATGTGATAATGAGGTTACCATACATAAAAATTGTTGCAGTGCATAGTGCATAGAAATTATCATATATAGATATTTTATCAAATTTTAACCCTCTTGTTTATATTATGCTATATTATCAAGCATTAAACTTTAAAGAGTATGATGAATGTAGGAAAATTCATCTATATATAGTTGGTTCTATGAATGAAAGATGCTAGAGCAGTTCTAAAAGATGAAAGTATATAGGAATTTACAACTATAATTAATAAATGAGTGCTTAGTACATTTAATTTTTAATAATATAAAAATCTTCAGTTATGTTACCAAAAACTTGAAAATGAAAATATTAGGAAATCAATAGAGTTCAAGCCAAAATCACCAGGAACAGCATTCTAGCTTAAGGAAGAAGACAAGCTTAGGTGAAGTTATCGGAGGTTATTCGATGCTTTGCAGAGAACACCGTTATAGCTTAACGAAAAAGACAAGTTTAGAGAAAGCTATCTGAGGTTATTAAGTACTTTGCAGAGAAATCCAGTGTTGCAGTTTGCGCTAGCTGTCATACGACAACTAAGAACAATGACTATGCAAACATTCACGTCTAACATGAACCTGCATTATATGATGGGTCTACAAATGATAAGATGCATGTCCAAACTTGTATAAAAAATTGGGAAGCTTGTTAATCATTAATTATAAATTTATATACAAAAGTTTAGAGAAATGATTGATGATGGCATTAGAACTAAGAATAGTAAGAGAAAAATAAAAAGGCTAACACACTACTTTACAATCTTAGATAAGTTAAATTAAGTTTGTAGATGGCTATAAGCATGCTGATATTTTAGGAATTGTTTTTGGAAGCAATATATAAGAATCAAGGATTTAGAGAATGTTCAACGGTATTAAAAGTAAATCAAGATATGATCCATATATTGCCTTGTCCTACTGAGGAGTTTTAAATTTTATTGATATAATATTGGGCTTTCATCCCTCATATTTATTTTTATCTATAGTGGATAGACCATCAATTTATAGAGTAGATCGGCCTCAATATTTTTTTAGTGTAAACAACAATAGATCGCCTAATAATAGTATTTAATATTAGAATAAAGGAAATCTTCCCTTATAATGAATAAGCCCACATTTTAGAGAGCTAAGGATTGAATTATTAGGTTATAAGGATATAAATAGGAGAATGAAGATCTTGGATGAAACCAACCGTCAATTAAAATCTAATTGTAGTCTACATAAAACAAGACCTTTCAACAATTGAAGAATTCTAGAGGATTTTTTACCTCTTACAAAATTGTTTTAAACAAAATAAAGTTGTTTCCATCTACAAGAATTTTCCCTTTCACATGGTACTCTTGGATTTTTTTTAGTTTTAGACTTTTAGTAGGGGAGAGGAGCCCATAGCGGAGCAACCTAACTTTGTGTTTCTCAAAATCCTACATGGAAATTTCAAATCAATCCCAATTCTATACAATAGTTTGTTTGGCAACTGATTTTCTTCTATATTTCGTTTTAGGGCCACAACATCAAATATGATGCCACATCAGCATGCTTTTGTTGGGGTATCCAAAAAGGACAAAAAAAAAAGTGAGACCGATAGTTGTGCACTATGTCATGTTTTATTGGTGTGCTAATGTGGCATCACATGATTTGTCACTTTGTGCACTTTATGGATAAAAAGTGTTTCACAATTGGTTATTAATGTGCTCCACTATGGGTCCCACTGAGGATTACTTCTATCCCCACTATTGGACTGTGCTCCATTATGGGCCCCTCTCCCCTACTATTTGTAGGATCATATTTTTCACATGTTGCTTTCTGCATGCAATTTTCCCATAAAATTTTTTGAGCTTAACACTTTACAAAATTATGTCCTAAATACATATGATACAATCCAAAACTCGAAATGCATCTTCCAAATGAAGGGGCTAAGAACAAAGAAACAATCAAAAATCTTTCCCAAGTACAAAATACCCTAATTACCCTCAATTGATTCAAGGTTTAAAGCATCTTTAAAACATTAATAAAGTGCCCAAATACTGGAAAATTAAAAACATAAAGAAGTTAAAAAAATTGGACACAACTGCTGATGCGAATTCCCTCTAAACAAAATATAGGAAATAAGAAAGTTTGACTTCTAAATTAAATTGGGCTATTTTTAGGGAGGAAGTCTATTCTAAGTATGTGTGGGTATTTATTTGTGGGTTTGAGAAAATGGCAAATCTTGAATAATCATATTATAGAAAATTTTGTATATGGATATGAATGATCGATCATTATCAGAAACACAAAAGACAGCTTGCAAAGATTTATCTATCAACAAGCACGCATTAAACTGCCTCTTTTCCTCTTTAAATAAACAATCTTTTTCACGTCTATGCTATATTATATTCATGTATTTGATTCAGCTGGAAAAATGAACCCTCGTAAAAAATCCTAACACAATTCACCCAAGATTTACCATATTAAGGAGGAGAAACAATTAAATTTCAATATACTTACTGCCAATTACATTGATGTAAAATAAAATAAAAAATAAAAGGGTAGCTCAGGAAGTACTCTCTATAAGCCAGTAGGTATTTATTCCTCTACATAAGAATATGATAGGACAATGAAACATAGAACAGTCTCTTAACAAGGCATTCTCTCTATTTGAAAACAATGTCTAAATGGTAAGGCTTTTTTGATAGCAACGTTTCCACGGTTCAAAGTCTTAAGGAAAATATAGTCTTCCCATAATAGTGATCGAACACCAAAGACGGTAAGGCTGTTTTGATAGCAACGTTTCCACGGTTCAACGTCTTAAGGAAAATATAGTCTTCTGATAATAGTGATCGAACACCAAAGACGGAACATGTTTCAAGATGGCGAGGAGCAGTGTTGATGAATTTGTCAAGCAACGCTTCTCTGCCTTGATCGAAGCTTGGGCTATGCCAATGGAAGATTATGCTCACATGCTCTACTCCTCTCGGCAACGCATCCCATTCATTTACGTCAATAACCTTTAATATTACGATTAAGGAGGAGCCTGTGAAAACGAACGCACCTGAATCGGACCTCTCACTGCGGAGGAGGAGATCCGTCGGTGAGATGATCGCCAATCCTGACTGGCTGCCTGAGGGTTGGATCACAGAAAAAAGAATCAGAAAAAGCGGTTATTTTGGTAAGGTGTTCCATAAGTATTTTTTTCTTTTTCCAACTTTCTCAGTTGGAAATAGGATCTGATGGGATTTTTCTAAATGTCAAATTTAATCGTTTTTTTTAATTGTTTTTGAAAATTCTCAGTATTATATAGAGCTAGCTACTGGTTATAGTTTTCCATCAAGGCCAGAGGTAGAGCGATATTTAGAAACAGGAACGAGGAAAAAGCCAAAGGGTAATCTTTGTTAATATTAAAATCTCATTCTATTTAGTTTTATTTGAATGCATTTCTGGATGGTTATACTATTTGATTTACCACAGGAACATGCAATAAAAGGGTGAAAGCAGGTCCCCAGCTTTCTGTTCAAGTACCTGTCATGAGAGGCCAACTCTCGTTGGCTCAGGTACAAGCCATGCAAGAATCAAAACTGTCATCTACTGTCGTTGGCTCAGGTACATGCCATGATAGGACAACATCCATGAGAGGCCAAGTGTCGTTGGCCCAGGTACAAGCCATGCAAGAATCAAAACGGTCATCTACTGTCGTTGGCTCAGGTACATGCCATGAAAGGACAGTAAATGAGACACTTGCCAACAGGGGAAGCTTAGAAGCCTGCAGCGAGAGCAGGAACATGGGAAACTCAGCATAAGCTAATACTATATAGACAACCTATATTGTTTTTTTTTGGTATAGTCCATATTCACAGCCACTTATAATCCTTTTTCTAAAGTGATCTGATCATGTAATCCCTCCACTGCTGTAAGACAAACTGTACAGGCAGATTTTGGTTTGCATATGGCGTTACATGGTATAGCTGCTAAATCAATGATGATATAACTAATGTAATTCTGTTGTATGCATTTAAACTATTATTAATAAAAAAAATTCATTTACATATTTTGGGATACTTATCAAAATAACCGCTTTTTCTGATTCTTTTTTCTGTGATCCAACCCTCAGGCCCAGTCAGGATTGGCGATCATCTCACCGACGGATCTCCTCCTCCGCAGTGAGAGGTCCGATTCAGGTGCGTTCGTTTTCAGAGGCTCCTCCTTAATCGTAATATTATCCTACGCTTCTGCTGTGTGAGGTCATGCCATCCACAAAAGGAAAAGAAGGCAAACTCTAATTCCAGTGGGGAGGTCAGCGTTGCATACGTATCCAGCTCCTCAATGCCCAATTTGAAGTGGAATCTGGCATGCTTGAGGCGGGGGCAGGCCTGCAGAAAGGCCGTGTGGACACGTGGTGGGTTGAATAGGGAATAGTGCCAATAATATTCCAGCCTGGGGCAGTTCCTCCCCACAATGTCTAACGTCACCAAGGCCTTGTGCTCTCCTCCTCTCACGTACTCCAGCTCCAAGTCCATTTCCAGCCGTTGTAGCTGCTGCTGAGATGACAGAAACTTGTGGAGGAAGTAACCATATGCAAGGATGTCCACCACGCGCAGTGTGCCCGCATAGAGGTCGATTTCCGGGTGGGTGGAAAAGGAAAAGTATCCCAAAATGGCATCCATTGTTTCCTCATTGTATTTGTGGTGGCGGTGAACATCATAGCAGAAACGGAGGCTCACGAGGCGGCTGCGTGAGAAGCGATTGATGAGGCGGTTGCAGATGGATGGTCTCACACTTTTGAAACACGACATGTCCACCCTACGACGCTGCTCGTATAAATATTTTGCCTGTGATGCCACACCCCTGCAACACGATATCAAGTTTGCAACATCTTCCAACGATAACTTTTCTGCTATTTTAATTATTATCTCATTCGGGAGCTCTGGCAAGTTCATGCGAGTACGCCTTGACCTTCTCCTTCCTTCTCTCAATTCGCTCATCCTGCACAAAATCTGAATAAAATCATTCATGTTGATTTCAAGCTTCAGAATCATATTATGCAATTTACGAAATTTACAATTTAAAATTGAGAGAACGCCTGCAGAGCAAGTCTTAATTCATGGGCGGATTTAAACAGCGCACATTAAGCGTCGTGTGCGCCCCTCTTTATAGAAATTTATATTATAATTATAATTATATATATATATATATATATATATTGATAGTTAAATAGCTGTCATATATATTAATATATATCATTTACGCAAAATTTATCAATGGAAAATTCACGGCCAACAATTTATCACCATGACAATTTGCAGGGCAAAAAATTAATTGCATAAATTTTTGGCCATTAATTTTCCCTGGCGGTGAATTTTCCCGCAGTGAATTATTGACAGTGAATTTTCCATTGGTGAATTGTTGGCGGTGAATTTTCCTACAGCCATCATTTACAGTGTTTGAGTCAACATCCTTAGGCCACCCCAATACATACACTTCAACAGCCTTAGGCCATCCCAATACATACGCTACTATCCAAAAGAGTTACAATTGTAGACTGGCTAGACCCGCCCCAAACTACCTACAGACACATACTAACATACCCATTTCCCAAATTTTGATTAGAAACCAAAAACCAAAAAGGAAACTTCACTCGCTACTTAGGGTTTTCATTAACATTTATATAATTAAAATATAAATATATAATATTTTATATAAAAATATGATTTGATTGTTTAAGAGAAATAGAGATGGTTGGTTGCATTACAAAAAGATGTTGCAGAACACAGTTAAAGAAACAAAGAAGTAGAAACAGAGTTGCAATTAAGGGGGCCTACACTAATCATCAATTCTTAGTGTAAGTTGTTTAAGCCTATCCTTAATTTAGGGCTTTTCCTATTTCTTAGAACAGAATTTTTGGAATATATATCAATAAATAGAGTACATTTAATCTATGGAAAAAGAGAGAGTGCTTACTTGTGAGATGATTCAGTTCTTGAAATTAGACTAAGTTCAACACTTGTTACTCCCCTGATGCTTTATTTTCAAACATGCAAATGATCACAAACTGTAGAATAAGGATAAAATTCAGGTGAAAGACATGAATCAATGGTATCAAACTACCAAATACATAAAACTTAAACTCTAAAGATCTTGATTCAACAATGAAGCACAAATGAAAATAGAAACATAAAATAACAAAGCAATAATACCATGATTCTTATGCCATGGTTGAATCACCTTCATTGCTCTTCTCCATTTTGCTTTATATGCTAGCTTGCCCTCAAATTTGTAGTATGCAAGAATATCAAACATAGTGGTTGTAATTAGTCAATTGGTATCAAAATGAAAGGGATAGGTCTCTTTTATAGAAAACCAAATTTGAATGAAGGGTCAAGATTAAATGATGGAAATCAATGGATGAGATTTCTTTGAGAAGAAAGAAAATAGGGTTAGGGCTAAAATAGGGTATAGTTAAGGATGGACGGTGGAGATTAAAAGTTAATAAAACCTTATCAAGGTTGAGATGGGAGATAAGATTTGGCACCGACAGAGAGGTAGTTTGAATAAATTAAATGGCATCAGAACCCTCGGTTAGAAAATTCATCACCAACAATTCACAAGAAGGAAAATTTACAGCCATGACAAATTTATCGCAAAGAAAATTCACCACCATGGAAACAAAACTTTTAATGTGATGAATGTGGCAGTGAATTGAACCAACTTAATGTGATGAATGTGGTGGTGAATTGATGTGATGAATGTGGCAGTGAATTGAACCAACTTAATGTGATGAATGTGGTGGTGAATTGATATGTCATAGCGTGAATTGTTGATAGTGAGTTTTCCTAGAGCCATTTAATTTAGGAGAGATAGTGAATAATTAAATAAGAAAATAAATTATTTAATTATAGAAGAAGAGAGAAAAGTTGACTTTTTAATTAAAATAATTGGAAACAATTATTTAATTAGAAAGCATAGGAAAAAATAAATTAGTAAATAATTACTAGTGCAGGGGAAATAATTATTTGATTATAGTAGGAAAATATCAATAAATAATTAAACAAATAGAAATTTATTTAATTATACATAAAAGGATGAATCAATAACATAACTAAATAAATATTAATATATTTAATTAATCAAAAAGAAAATAAATTAATTAAATAGTTAAAATTATTTAATTAATAAAAATAATAATTTTAGACAATAATTAAATAATAAAAACAAATTATCTTACATATTTTATAAACAAGAAGAGATTGAATGTATTGTGAGAGCCAAACTCAATATTTGGGGATTAAATATACACTATAACTAAATTATATCCATAGTTATTAGTTTTTTCCCAATCTTATAAGCCTTTCAAAAATTACCCAATACATGCAATCCTACTTTTCAAGTTCTAACTCACACTCTATGTGTATATATATATAGATAGATTATTAATAAATTGCTTTGATAAATTATAACTTACTAAATATAAAAAGAAATTATTTTTATGGCAATAAGATTGTATTTAGAGATTTTTGTTTTAGATATTTAAATATATATTTTTATTATGATTGTAGAAATATTATTATATAAACAAAAATAATAAAATAAAATGAATATATATTTAAAAATTTTAAATAAACAAAATAACATAATTATATTAATAAAAATGGTTATTCTAATAAAAAGTAAATAATAAAAAATAAATAAAATGTTTGAATAAATACTAAAACAAAACAATTCTCTAAATAAATAATACAAATAAAATTAATAATTTTTTTAATGTAAAATAAAATAACCTTTTGTGAATAAAATATTTTTTAAATAAATAAAATTGGTCAATATATTTAAAATAATATATTTCTTTTAGAAAAATATAAAATTATAATAAATAAAATATAAAAGATATATTCATGTGGTCCAATTTGTTTCTATATACGTGGAGATAAAATAGAAGGAAGGAAATATTATTATATTTATTAACAAACTAAAATTTTAAAGCTAAAATTAAAAACTTAAAAGTAAATCGAAATTCATTATAATTTATTTAGTATTTTTAATTTTAAAACTTAAATTAGTTAATTTTAATATATATTTTTATTTTGTGGTAAATTAATTTGAAAAAATAAATAAATAAATAAATTCATGATGAAGTGTTTGAATTTTTATAATTATTTAATTCATTCCATAAAAACAATTGCCTTCTTAAAATCTTTATGAATTTTTTGTTTGTGTTAGAATAGATCCACACCTCAAGATATAAATGCCCAAGTTTTCTAAATTATAACTAAGTCATGCTACAAAGTTAACATATAGAAATATTAATAGCCATGATATTTTATTATTATTAATTTTCTTTTAGAATTTTCTATATATGAAAAAAATTAAAACATCCACACCATATTTCACTTATACTATCTATCCATATGAGAGGAAGGGAAAATTACCTCATTATTATATTTGGAAATCATGGCTACTATTTGAAAAGCTCTATATGCAAGGAGGGGGGAAATTATCATGTTGGAAGCAAAGAAGGGTCCTTTATGAATCTAATTTACAAGTAGTGGTTTCAATGTTGACTGAGAGGCAGTAGTATGGGGGTAATTGGTGGTTAGCTCCAGTTATTCATCAGATTCTTAGTTTCAACATGTAAGAATTAGCTATGAAGGTAGCCACCGAAGATCTAGAGGCCTAATCGAAAGCACATGCATAAGAGAGATATAAATAATATGACAAGAATAAACTGTATTCTACCAATGATGCAAATAGAATGTAATGTGCCAAAGTACATAGGAGACCCCTTGGTTATACAGCCAAGGTGACTACATATAAGGGCATAAGATTATGAAAAGTGTCATAACATTATGACATGAGACAACTGTGAAATGCTATCACTTCACCTAAAGTGGAAAAGTGATAATGTGATAATCACCACAAATGGTGGATTGCCCACAAAAGGTGGAGATATAATCACATGATGTGTCCATGAAAGGTTGATGTGATAAAGTATTAACATGATAAGTCCACCAAAAGTGGAAATTCTCCAACTACCTCCTATGTGGTCCCTAAGTAAACTTAACTAAGATGTCATCATGACCTAGGACAAGGTACAACAATTTTAATTACACCAACACCCCCCATTAAGTGCAACTTAGGGATAATGTACACACAAGAAAATAATGCAATATGGGTCCCGAAAAGTAGGCCATGTTAGGTACCCATGTACAAATGCAATACAATCTCTCATAAAGTGGGGAAAAGGAGAAAGCCACGTAGGAAAAAACTCCCCCCTAAAAGAGAGATAAAACAAAACAAAAACTGCACTCAAAAGATGAGAAGGAAAAAACCTCAAGTGAGGAAAAATCTGTGCCTAAAAGAGAGAATGAATAATTCAAGTGACCTCCTTAGATGAAACATCCTGCACCCCCAAGAGAGCTCGCAAATGATGATATATACTTTCAGTGAAGGCTTCAATGAAGATATTTGCAACCTATTGTGCTATAGAACAATACTACAAATCAATGACCTGCTCTTGTATCAACTCCCGAATGTAGTGCATATGAATCTCAATGTGTTTGGTCCTTTGATGTTGAATCAAATTCTTCGAGATCTAGATGACACTCTAATTGTCACAATGAATGACTATAGAGCATGGAATAGTGAAGCTAAACTTAGTGAGAATATTCTAAAGCCAAATAGCCTTAGTAGCAGCATTAACAACCCCTTGATACTAATCCTCAGTCAAAGAAAGAGCAATAGCATGTTGCTTCTTACTCTGCCAACAAATGGGGCTAGAACCAAGATGAAAGTTGTAGCCATAAGTGGAATTACGATCATCAAGATTGCTAGCCCAATTAGAATTTGTATATCCCACCAAGGTAAGTCTTGTAGCTATTGCGTAGTGAATCCAATGATGATGTGCACCCTATATGTAATGCAAGATTCATTTGACTACTTTCTAATGAAGCTCATATGGTTCGTACATGAAGCATGAAACCATGCCAACTGCAAATGAGATATCAGAGTGTGCGTGAGTCAAGTAGATGAGTCTCCCAATAAGTTGGTGATACAAAGTGGCATCAACAAGTGTAGTAGAGCACTTAGCCTCAAGCTTGACTCTTGAAAGAAAGGGAGTCAAAGAAGGCTTACAATCAACCATGTGAAACTAAGCTAGAATATCAAGAGCATATTTGGGTTGATAAAGAGATATCCTAGAAGCTAACTGAGTGATCTCAATCTTAAGAAAGTAATGTAAAGGGCCCAAGTTAGTCATAGAGAATCTATCCTACAAAGTAGATTTGATACTACTAATGATGGATGAGGTACTCCTTGTAATGATCAAGTCATCAACATAGAGCACAAGTAGTAAATGAGAATCATCCTATAACAATATGTAGAAATTCAAATCTAAATGAAACCTGGTGAATTCTAATGAGAGAAGAAAGGAATCCATCTTGGCATACCAAGCCCTAAGAGCCTATTTGAGGCCATAGATATAAACTTCCTCAATCTCCAAACCAAACAAGAATCCTATAGAATCCCTATGGCTGCTCCATGTAAATCTCCTCATGAAGATCCCCATGAAGAAATGCACTCATTGCATCCATCTGATGTACAACCCAACCATGAGCTACAACAATAGTAAGTGTCAAGCGAATGGAGTTCATATTAGTAATGAGTGCAAAGTTCTCTATATAATTAACACCTAGAACTTGTGAGAAACCTTTTGCCACAAGCCAAGCCTTGTACTTATCCAAACCTCCATCCATTGCATACTTGTTCCAATAGATCCACTTACATTGAACCATCTTTCCCCCCTTAGGGAGTGGAACTAAATCCCATGTGTGGTTCCTCATCAAGGAACTATACTCTTCCTTCATTTTTGAATCCCATTCAGGAATTACTGAAGCCTCCTTAAAGGATTTTGGATCTGAATGACTAACAATATAAGCATGTGAAAACCCTGATGTTTTGACCAAGTCCTTTGAGTATCTGAAGGATCGACAAGAAGAGAACCTACTAACTCAAGATTTTATCTAGTTTGATGAAGTCTACTAGGATATGAAGGACAAGGCTCCTCAACTTCAAGTGGACCCTATGATGGTATTGTTGTGCCCCTAGCACACACGCCCCATTCAGAACGGGGGCCCTCTTTTCCTTCGCCTTGTCGAGTCTTTTGGGGCCACCTCGTTTTGCGTGCCCCTCTTTTTTTTATGTTCTACATGGTCGTTGTTGCTCCAAGGTTTCATCATAAGTTGACCATGCCTCTGCTTTTGATTTTTGCTGCCCTTCGGGGCCTCGCAGGTTCCCTTTGGCATTTTGGCTCTGGAACGGCCCTGCGCCCTTCCGGGCCCGGGTGTCCGGAGTTCCCTTTTTGGGCTTCCCTGTCACCTTCGCAATCCTCTACAGTGTTCTCCGGGCATCTTTCCACCCCTCAGGGCCCACCCTGCCTTCTTCCGTTTGAATCCAGCGAGGATCTCCCAGGCGGCGCCTGCCCCTTCGGGCCCCGGACCCTTGAAGTCCGCTTCCGGACTTCCATCCCGGGCTCGCTGCCTGCGGCGGCTACCCTCCAGCGGCCACCTGCCCCTCGAACCCCGGGATGCTCCTCGCCGTCACCGCTGGGCGACGCGAGGTTCCTTCGGCGGCGAATTCCTTCCTACCGCCTTGCCTTGCGGGCACAACCGTCCGGAGATCCGTCCTCGGAACTCCGTGACGGGTCCGCTGTCATCGACGGTGGACCTCCGCCTACTGTCCGCCTTCCGGGCCTTGAGGCTCTCTTCGCCATAGCCGTCCCGGGTTCGCAAATCAAACGGCGGCCATCGCTCCGCATTTTTTCGGCCGCTGGGCCCCAGAGTCTCCGCTGCCGCCGCCGACCTAATTTGAAATTTCACCAAATTTTTGGCACGGCCGTACTTGCAATTAATTCGGGTATTAATGGCGGTTGGGGTATAAAATGCCCAACCCGCCAATGTCATTTTCATTGTCCAAATTGGAGTGAATTGCACAAGTGATTGACTGGAGCCTTCCACCTTCGTTTGCGTCGCGATCCTTGACATCAGCATCACTCTGGTGCCCCCCAGTGGATCCCACGCCTCACTACCTAGCACATTCGATGTACGCCATCCCCGGTTGCCCTCCTATCCTTTTTCGTCCTTTTGGAGGATTTCAATAATTGAATAGTTAATTAGATTGGCATAAAATCAAAGAACGCCAAATCCTGTCCATAACCCATGTGTTGGAAAATGAACAAACTTAACGGAAATGCCCTCATCGCCGATCCAGAACTTTTTGGTCGCTCGGCTATTCTTCGCACAGGGCAGTCCACTCCCCTGGGTCTGAGGCACGTCTTCACCATCAAAGTTTAAACCGTTAAATACCCGCGGGTGGCAATCCTTTTGTCCGGGCCTGGTCCGCCGGGTTTCCCTGCCCGGGCTTCTGTCCGCTTTTCGTCGAGCTTGAAATACTGAAATGCTTCGCCTCCTCGGCTCTCGGATCCCAGTGGCCAATCCGCCGTTAAACTTGAAACTTGGCTCGCATCCTTCGTTCCTTCCGGGCCCAGCCCCTCGGAGTTCCCTCAGGGGTATGCCTTCTCAGCGGTGGGTGTCACCCGGCACCCCGCCCCCCGGGCACCGCCTACCTCTCCACTGTCATTGCCTTAACCATTTGGAAACCGCTGCTTTCACGCTCATGGGCTCCGGTGGACGGACTTCCTCCCTCGGAAGTCCTCCTCTTACCCGCCGCTGCGTTTTACAGAAATTCTTCGCTGTCCGCCTGAAAGCCGGAGCCCGGGCCTCCTTTTGCCGTAACATTTTGCTAAGTTCCTCGGTGCCCAAGGCCTTCCGGACCGGGCTGTCTGGAGTTCCGTCCCCGGAACTCCGTGACGGTTCCGCCATCATCCACGGCGGAACCCTACCGGCTTCCCACCTTTCGGGCCCTGAGGAGGTCTTCGCCGTCGCCGTTGAGCAACACAAAATCCTCCAAGTGGCGGACCTTTGCCGACCTTCCGCGCTCCGGGGCCCGGGCCGCTTGTCGCCACTGCCATATAAATCAATAAAAATCTCGAAGCGCCCAGCGCGCCGCGTCTTCTCGGCCACTGAGCCTCGCCTTGTCGAAAGTCGTCAGGCCTGAATGACAAAACTCATAACGGCCGTCCTTTGGCCCCCCAGACCCCAGTTGTTGGACTTCCGCCTTCGGATTTTTGTCTGCCGTCCGCCGTTGCCAGCTGCCTTCTCCTGCCTACTTTCCGTCTTGGAACCTCCGGTGCCCCAAACAAGCTCAAATTCAGAAACTGATTTCGACCCACATCTTGAAATTTTCCCTTCTCCATCGTGGGCCTCTCAAGACACTGAAATCTGACCAAGGAGGGTCTCTGGGAACTTTCAGTTGCTTTCTCCCTTCCAGACAGCGTTCCTGCCAGGGAAGTCTGGCCCTCTAGGCCCAAATTGTCCTAGCGCCCTGAAACGAAGATCAGTACCATCTAAGGATAAAATTTATGATATATTTGAATGATTATTTATGTGTTATCTTTGAAATGTGTACTAACATAAATGCTTTCGATGTTTTGTTACACTGACTTCACCCGTTGCTTGCATAATATACAGAATCGGCTGTAGGAACTTCAGGGGCCTCCGCCGAGAAGGATAAGGGCAAGAAATCAGGGAGGGCCGCTCAGGGAAAAGAAGATAAGGATTAGATGAAGTTTCAGTTTCAGGGTGAGCTGCTCCAGTCAAAGATCTCAATGGATTGGAAAGAAGTCTCAGATACTAACATTGGCCAGGTCGAGGTCAAGGTCGACCCTACAATAAAGAACGCCAGACTAATAAGGTAGAGTGGAATTGCCAAGGCTGCTAGTTTTCCTCCCTCTCTCATAGCACCCGAACTAGTAATGGCTTGCTAAGAAGCCTACCAAACAGACACCAGAACAATCATGGACAAGGAGGGGAACATCCTCACTGACATGTCACCAGAAGGAATTACCAAAATATTCCACATTCCCACGTTCCCACATATGGAGGTCCCCACTTTGGAACAATGCCAGGCGGCATGGGATGCCAATCCGTTAGGGTCCAAGAAATCGATCAACCTCCTCTGGCTTAAGGAGAAACATGGCAGTGCTGCGAAGGTTCCCTAGGAACTCTTCCGTAGCGATTTCCATGAAGACTATCACGACCTGGTAACTATGATGAGCAGGGTCATGGGTCTCCCAATGGCTGCCTACTTCTAGGAATGGATGACATATTACATTGAGCAGATCCTACGAAAGAATGAGGACATTAACACCAAGACCTCATTCGACTGGAGAGGCATCATCAACAACTGCTTCCACGAGCAGTTTGTAAACGTCAAGAAGAGTTCTAAGTTTTACATGACCTCCTACCTGGTGTACTCCCTGTAGGTCATAGACAATACAGCGGGCTATTCGTGGCACCAGATTAGGGGCACAGGCGAGGGCTCAAGCCGTTTGACAAATGCCCTCAGCTTCAATACCGCAACTTCAAAAAGGAGTACTGCCGAGTCAATGATGCCTTCATTGGCCATATTATCAGATTGATCGCTCGAGACTTCGAGAGGAGAGTCTCCCACAGCGCCAGGGCGCTCTTGAAGGAGTATGCCTTCCTATTCATACAGTTCTCCAAATTTACCTACATCCAGGCCCAGGGTTTCACAGAACGGCTGAACAGATTGCCACAGTACCCAAATGACAGGATCATCCTCCTGGAGCTTTCTCGGAAGCTCCAACACATCCAGGTCATATTCGGCAACAAACACATAGCAGTGATCCCCTATCCCATGACCCTCGGCCAGGGTCTATATCGACTGCAAATGTCTCAATGTGCTGGCAACTCTGAGAAAGAGCTCAAGAAATACAATTTTGAATGGTACACAGCTCGCCTGCGAATGGACCCACATGGCCATGTCAGGAAAGCACTGGGGCCGGAATATTCCCACAAGCACCATATTGAATACTTCTGGGCAGATTGTAAAGATGACAAGAAGGTCCACATGAGGCACTACATGCGCATGACCGTATAGTTCTTAGGAAGAGTGCAACTATTCCAGGTATCAGACCAACTCGAGGAGGATGAGTCCACCCTTATGCACCTGAGGTACCCTGCGGTTGCCAACCTGACAATCCCCTCTATTGATTGGGATGAGCAAGAGGTTGACGACCTAGATACCATCACCTAGCCAATAATAACTCGCACTAAGGAGTGGGTCGATGGACAAGTGGCGCAACTAAAGCAATAAGGGGTGGTCTTAACATATGAGGCGCTCAAGAGTGAGCCAAGCGCCACGGAGGACGTTGCCGCCACTACGTCAGCTGGTGAGACTTCCAAGTCTCCCCCCATCACCAGGTCTCAAAAGAGGAAGGGAACAGAGACAGCTCAATCTGCAGACCCCAAGGAGCAAACAAAGAAAGACACATGAGGCTCATCTCCTAAGAGGTTCAAGCAGACAGTGACTACCACCGAAGTACAGCCTCCCTTGCTTCTCCCTCCCCCGACTGGTGTACCACCTGCCTCCCAGGCTATGGTCGCCTCATCTCCGCAGGCGGTGGACATTTCTATCCATCTTGCCTCCTCGCCCCTGGCTGGGTCAATAATTAACGTCGAAAAGTGTTTTGGCATGACCACTCCCCCTTCCTCTTTTGCTGCCATGTCACCCATTACCTCACTGCCTCTGGCAACAATAGCATCGCCCGTTCCCCTTTCCACTGTACCCGAGGCTATTGCGTGGCACCTGCAGAATCTTCCACTTGAGCTCTCTTAGATCCTAATGGACCCTGCTCTCCAAGCAGCCCTTGCCCAAGCCCTCGCAACAGCTCAGCCTTCACAACTTCCAACAGGGCTTCCAGCCATGGAAGCCACGATGCAGATTTCAAAGGAGTTGGAGGAGCTAGAACAGGTGGCCTCAAAGCCTATTGAGGAGGAGGCCTATAAATATCATGAGCACCCTGAGTACGAGCATCGAACCATCGACAAGGTGGCCTATGAGGAGGAAGAGACAGGCTCTTCTGAGAGTGGGGATGAAGAGGATGGCTCAGGTGCCAGGGAGATCATCCAAGCATTCGATGAGGACATTGAAGAAGAGTCAGCTCAGCAGCTAAAGGATGTTGGGGAGAAAATAGAAAAGTCACCATAGAAAGAAGAGGGACAGCCATAAGAGGAGCAACCTAAAAAGGATATATCTGAGGCTGAGACCCTTGTTGTGAAGAGCCCCGAGGCCGAGGCTGCTGAAGGGAAAAAAGAAGAAGAGGCAGCGAAAGGAGGTCCCACCTAGCAATTGTCCACCAAGCTACCTGTCAAACGCCTCGTATTCATTCAAGACTCCGACGAAGAGGAGGAGGAAGCTACCAAGCAAAAAGAAGAGCCCCAAAAGGAAAAGGAGGTAGAAGTCTTGCCTCTAACTGAAAAGGGTGAGGGCAGCCATGGAGCACCCAAAGATAAATCTGTGATGGTTGACTGGCTGGAGAAACAACTTGAAAAGAAAACCCCAGTGCTAAAAGACCCGAGGGAAAGATTGGAGGCCATCTTGGCTCGATCTCTAAGCATGACAAAGAAGGAGAAGAAGCCTAAGGTTCGTTCCAAGATAACGATGGACGCTTTCGGCTCCCGAGCAGTGCAAGTTGCCATGCCTACAGTTGGCCAGACTGGGCTGAGCTATAATATCTCCACCATTAATTTGGGGATAGCAACTAGGGAACAGAAAGTTGAACACCTGGAGGAATCGGTGGCCATAGTGGTGCACCTGATCAAGCAGAACAAGGTATCCAAGGATGAGCTCAAAGCACAGATTGCTGCCCTAACCGACTACATCCAGCAATGGTCCTCAGTGGACGATTTTCCCACCACCTCCGCAGCCACGCCACAGTTGCTTTCTAAGGAACAGATTGACAAGATGGAGAGAAGGAAGAACTTGGAGAAAACCACCGAAGATTGGTTCCGACGGGTTATATACGTCGGGAACATGGGAATCAGTAGGGCTGTACGGACAGCCAACAAGTTCTTTGACCTAATCGAGTCCCTAGAAAGCACGAAGAGGCTCTGTACCAATTTCCCTGCCATCTACGACTCATCCTTCCCAAAAATTGAGGCCGTCCTCCAAATGCCTGAGAGCACGTGGGAAGAAAAGATAGAACTGAATAAAGAAGATCACTGGCTGGTAGATGTGTGTCACCGAGACCTCGATAACCGGAAGGACAGGTTAGAGAAAATCCTAGGCAAAGTAGATCCAGATATCGAGTAGATCAGAGAAATACGGGCAGAATGGGCCGAGTATCTCAAGTTGATGACGGGCTATGATGTGCCCACAGTACAAATGGATGTCGAAAAGATCAAGCCGTACTTCCATGAGAAGATGAAGGACGGGGAAGCCGGAGAAATCATAATAGAATTCCTGAGTTTTGCTACCAGCACCTTCGATCGATCAGAGCTTTTCAGAGATCAAGGCTTGAAGTATGATGAGGATTGGAAGCGGCTGGAAGAGAACACTAGGGAATGGAGCTACTGGGCGCTAAGATGCGAGATCATTGAAATCAACAAGCTCCAGGCCGCCATCCTCAAGCACATAGAACACGCAGCTTCCGAGGAGCAAGAGGGCAGCCCAGCCAAAGAAGAAGATCTCCTTGAGGAGTAACTACAGCCAAGAAAATAGCGATTAGCTATAGGATGAAAGAGCAATAGTGCCATCCACTAGATGAAAAAATAGGAAAGAGACAAAAAATGTTTTTAAATTGTAAATCTATTTGGGGGTAGGTGAAACCCTATTTTGTAATGAATCATGGCCACACAATTGTAATGAATCTTGGCCATTCATTTAACTTTTGGGAAACTATAAATAGAGCACTCCCCTCATTTGCAAAAGTGAGAGTTGAGTTGTTGTAAATGCATGCTGCAGAAATTTATAAGAAATATCATTGACTTGGTGTATTTTCTTGATTTCTCTCTGGTCACTTGTTTCATTCTCCAATTTTACATGTTTAGCTTAGATCTCATGGCTGTTTAGTTAGCTGTTTACTTTATTTTGGACAGATTTTAGGAATGCTGTTGGGTGATTGTAAAAATTCCTGCTTTGTTGATGATCCCTTATTCCATACTTTTTGCTGTTTGCTGAAGGTAGATAGCTGTGCAAAGTTAGCCTGGACTTGATTTGAAGCTGCCCTAAACATTTATCTTTAATTCATGCATGTATGTGGTGGATGAAGGATGAAATATCTACAGCCCTTAGAAGATAGCACAATTTCCATGATACTGTGAAATCCCTGGTTAAGTGGGATATTGTTTTAAGGAATTGTCCATTATAGAAACTCCATTGTCACTATTCATAGCAAACTTCAGACTTATGAACTTTTCCTTCCCTTCGCTCTTTTTCCATTTTTTTAGAAACTAAACAATACCAAGGTTCATTGCACATTGTAAAGCCAAATCCAACAATTAAAATGAAGTTCAAGACTGTTGTTTGAACCTACAGCCAACGCATAATTACTTTTATCTTAAGAACTCTTTTTCAAGATCCAATTTCATACTTTATGTCCAAACTTTGTATTTTTCGTAAGACCGCCTTGTGATCCCAACAAATCACATCAAACTACTGAGGTATCTAAGCACTATCATGACCTGACATCTGAGAGACCTTGGGATAGTGTTCTGCAATTCGATTGTGGGAGATTGACTTTCAAGAGAGGTAGTGCACCTATGCACTGCCTGTGTTGAAAAGTGCATAAAAACACCATCAATAAAACTGGCACTAGAAGGAGGGCTGACACATTGGGAATGCAAAGCTGAAGATTGGAAGTGATTCATTTTATGCCCTCCTCCTCCTAACGCCATCAACAGAACTGGCGCTAGAAGGAGGGCCTCAGTGAAGATACTAAGTTAAAGGATAAAGTGAAGCTGGATTGAATCGGATCATTCATCCTAGAGAGGTTTCAGAGAGTTCTATGATCAGCACCAAACAAGGAAGAATTTGAAGAATTGCAGCCTCTCACGAGGGCAAAATGAGTACAAGGAAGTAGCTCCGCCTCTTCCTCTTCCTCCATTCCCTCCGCCTCCATTTCACCCCCGCCTTCATTTGGCTAGCCTTCATCTTCCACCCAACCATCTCAAACAACCTTTGCACATCCTACCTCTGGCAGCCAGGGGTTCGCTCCTCTCCCGGTCCTTCCAGCCCAAGGCACAGTCCAGGCAGCCATAGCTCAAGGGCAGCCCCACATTGTGGTTGTATTGCCAATACAGCCCCGAATCCCTGTTCTTCAACGGCAAGTGCCACCTCCGCCTCCCCCCATGGCTTGGCTTGTGCATAACCCTTCGCCGATACACTTTACAGTCTACTATGATATACCCAAGAATTTCGAGGGATTTTTTTTGAAGTTCCATCCATGTGACATGCAAAGGATAGCTGAAGAGCATATCAAGATATTCGAAATGACGATCACCGAAATGCAAGTGAACCACGAGGATGTCGCATGTCGCCTCTTTCTGCATTTATTGGGGGAAGAGGCCTTCTACTAGTACATCAATCTGCTGAGGGGATCTATCACCTCGTGGAACCTGATGAAGAATGTCTTCCTACAAAAATACAAGATCCCTGTCAACCCCGTAGACCTTTACCAACAGTTCATGTCCATCAGAAGGGAGGTCAACAAACCTATTGGCTCCTTCAATGACCTCTTTCATCCAGCTCACATGAGGCTTTAGGATCCATACGTCGACCTTAGTGAAAAGGATGCGTCCACCACCAGCTACCCTGCTAGCCGCCTACGCAGAAGCTGTTGTCGCTAGTGCGGAGTTGGGGAAAAATATCTCTAGCCCGCTGCCCTCTTTGGGGCCTATCACCCACCCAATGCAAATTCAGGGGCTTAAGCAGGTGTTTGCTCACCAAACTCCTCTTATGAACCAGGGGCCTCAATTGCCTTTGGTGCTGCATCCGGGGCAGCCATTGAACTATGCGCCTCCCGCGACTTCCTATTTGCAGCCCCAGCAATAGTACAACTATTCCTAGATGGCTCCGCAACAACAAGCGTATTCCCAATAGCCCCAGGCACCATTTTACTTGTCGGGACCAGACTTTCCTCTAGCCTATCAAAATCAGCCGGCAGCTCCGTTCGCTTTTCTCCAAAATCTGGCCCCATCTCCTGGAGGTGCGACCGAGAGGGACAAGCTAGAGGAACTAACAGAAATGATCAAGAAAATGTCCACAGAGATGATGCATCTGAAGAATCAGAATAACTAGTTGCAGGCCTCCCAGCATAATTTCTAGGCCAATCTCAATCGAGACAGCCGAGACAATAGAGACAACAGAGATAATCGTGAAGTAGGCACGTCTTCTGGGTAGAATTATGAGAGGGGGAAGAACACCAATCAAAATGCAGAAAAAAGACCTTATCAGAGGCAAAATTGCACGTGGAACACCAGACCCAACAACGGTTGTGTCCCCATGCCATTCGATCAACTGACAAGCAATGATAAAACATCCAGCAAGGTGTATCTGGCTGAAGCAGCCTTGTCCGGGTGGTGCCGACTCCACAAAACTAGCAGGCATTCCAAGCTGGATTGTCCTGAGTTCGAGACAGCTGCTGAGATCTTCCAGGTGGAGGTACAAAATGCAGTCGACAATGCCAACTGTAGGGACATCGTCCCATCTGAGCCTTACGATTCCTCGTGTCTAGTAGTCAATCAGGCACTATTTCCGTGAGGAGGCCACAACGAGCCCGAAGTCGAGCCTACTCCTACTGAGGATGAGAAAGTGCAAGAGGTAAGTAATGAAAAAACCTTGGCTTAGCTTTTTGATTCAGTAGATAATGATCTGGTAGATGAAGAAGAACCATTTGTAGATGAGGTCCACATGTTCCATCAGTGGTCAAGTCCATACTTTCTTAGAAATAGGCAAGCGAGTGGACCCTTCACAACTTCTACCCCACCAAACAATTTTGCCACCCCGCCTGATCCAAATGCCAGTAACAACCCTGGGCTTCCTCATGTACCCGCCTAGTACCTCAATAAGAACCAGTCTCAAAACTAGTCACAAAATCAGCCTCAAGGCCAACCTCAAAATCTATCTAGTCAAACAAAGGTCCAGCCCCCTAGTTCTGCTATAGGCCAAGCTTTTAGCTCTAAAATCGAGCAAATGGGTGAATACATGGCAGAAGAGTTCAACAAGGTAAAAATTAGTTTGTCAGCCTTCAAATTACTCAAGGTTCCGGCCATAAGGCACGCTTTCATTAGGGCTGTGAATGGGACTTAGTCCTCCAATACAACATAAGAAACCTCAGCTAAGAGGGTAACCTTTGAGGAGCCCAGGAAGGAACCAGAAATATAGGATAATACCTAGAAAAGGAAGGATGTTCCTGCAAACCAGCTAGCAAGTAAACAAATTGAAAAGGAGCCGGAAAGGGCTGCCAGGTAGTTTTCTAAGGACCAGCAATTTAAGCAAACCAAGGATATGGATAGTGACAGGAACAAGGGTCAGGTAGCTCAAATGGACACACCTGTGGGCATCCTCCAAGGGAGATCGAAAACTCCCCCTTTCTTGACCACCATTAGGATCTTTCAGAAGAATCTGCATAACTGCCTGCTCGATTCAGGAGTGTCTGCCAATGTCATGCCTTTGGCTGTCTGCAAAGCTCTTGGCATTATTCCCATGCCTTCAAAGAGAAAGGTTACCCAACTAGACAAAACGGAGATCAACATCGTGGGTGAAATAAATCGCATCCCCATGCAAATTGCTACGGACCCCTGGATACAACAGGTCATCGATATCCAAGTGGCAGACATTCCCAATGCTTATGGAATTATTTTGGGAAGGGAGTTCACCAAGGCACTGAATTTTCTCACATGTGGCTACCATGGAAGGGGCTGCCAAATCATATTCACATCGACCGTGAACCCCGTATGAAGTATATGATCACGAAATACAATAATCTCAGCGAGGTGTTGTTCGCTGAGACCGACTTAGGGAATTATCGCCCTTTTGCCTACCAAAATGAGGTTAGCCCTTAGGAAGAAAATATAGATGAAGTATTGTTGGTGTTGTGTAGTCCTTCGACCAGTTCTACGCGAATGCCCACAGATACCGAAACATTGATAGAAACAGATAATGAGTCAGGTAAGGAGGACGACTGGGGATTACTCGATGGCTTCCAGGAGTTCATGGAAAAATGTGCAAGAGATCAACTCAGCCTAGGAGCTAGAATGAATTTCTAGGATCTCTTATTGTCGAACTGGTGTAGGGTCCACAATGCTGCTCACTCCGAGTTCAACTATTGCTTGTGCCAAGCAGCAGTGGTGAATGTTAGAAAAGCAGCTACCCCCAAACAGAAATACCAAAGGAGACACCAGCGGAACCGCCTGTTGATCATTGCCCCGAACCAAAAGCCCCCCCTAAGATCACAAGGCCTGCCGTCTAGCCAAAAGGGAACGAAGGCTCAATCAGACCCGAAGGTAAGGATTCCTACACGTGCTGGACGCTCTAATTTTATGGATCAAAGTCAAGGCAAGGAGCTAGGGCAGGGATTGAACTCATCAGTCCAATGGGTAAGATGTTTCTCGCTGCCCACCGATTGTAATTTTATTGCACCAATAACGTAGCAGAATATGAGGCCCTAGTCCTTGGCCTTCTCATGGCCTTGAAGAAAAATGTGAAAGCACTACAAGCTTTCGAAGATTCCGCACTTTTGGTTAAGCAAGTCAGGAAGTTGTACTCCTGCCATGATCGAAGACTCACCAATTACAGGCACATAGTTTGGGATCTCTTAGAGGGCCTAGATGCATTCAACATACAATTGATCCCTCGTGCTCAGAATCGCACAGCTGATGCCTTGGCTCAAGTAGCTAGCACGTTACAGCCCCTCTCTTTGTCTGGGCTCAAGAAATTCACTGTTGAGCTAACATCCACGCCATTGGTCCTAGATAATGTTATTCACCTGCAGGTCTTCAATGACGACAAGCATATCCTCTAGTTCATCACAATTTCTGACATTTTTGTGGCCCAAATAATTGATGGAGCTGATCTGCAGGAGGCTGAATTGGACATAGAGGGGGTCATCAACCTCAAAACCAATACAATCCCCAGGGGCATGGTTCAGTTGGAACGCATATTTGATTTAGACCAGATCAGAGTTCAGAACTAGCAAACAAAAAAAGAGGCCATTAGTAACCAGTGCAACGCACACAACCTTGGAACAGCCGAGGAAATCAAGAATATTTTTATTGGCAAAGTGTGCATGCCTGAGGAAAAAAGAGGAATTATGGGGGCATTATGAAGATATCATGACGTGGTGGCATGGAGTTACGAAGATTTGAAAACTTATGACACTTTTGTCATTACACACACTATTCCTCTCAAGATAGAAGTGAGGCCATTCCGCCAGCGGCAACGCCCTATCAATGCCTTGCTAGAACCTGTCGTTCACAAGGAGGTAGAAAAGTTGCTCTCAGCTAGAATCATCTTTCCCGTCAGGCACTCCACGTGGGTGGCCAACTTGGTCCCGGTCAGGAAAAAGAATGGAGAGATTAGATTATGTGTGGATTTCCGCAATCTAAACCGCGCCTCAAAGAAAGACAACTATCCAGTGCCTTCATTGGATGAGGTGCTGCAGATCGTCAACGGCTCCCAGATGATGTCATCCTCGATGGATACTTGGGGTATAACCAGGTAATGGTACAATACGAGGATCATCACAAGATAGCATTCACCACTAAGTGGGGGACGTTCAGATACAGAAGAATGTTGTTTGGGCTCATCAACACTGGCGCCACTTTCCAACACGCCACGGATATCGCCTTCAAAGACCTAATTGGAAAATGCATAATCATCTATATAGATGATTTGACTGTATTTTCTAAGAAGCGAGGCGATCACGTCTCTGACTTATGCAAGGTATTTGAGAAATGCAGAGAGTTTGGGGTTTCCCTAAACCCCAAGAAGTGCATTTTCGGAGTGACTGAGGGCATGTTACTTGGGCATATCATTTTGGAACAAGGAATCTCCATTGATCCTGAGCACATCGAGTCCTTGCTCAAGATTCAGCCCCTGGGCAGCAAGAAGGAATTAAAATCTTTTTTCAGAAAGATCAACTTTGTCCGAAAATTCATCACAAGTTTCACAGAAATTGTCAAACCTCTTAATGCCATGCTCAAACAAGACGCCAAAGTTGAATGGACACCGGATGCCAAACAATCCTTCGAGGAGATCAAATGGGCCATTGTTGAAGCCCATGTGTTAGTTAGCCTGAACTATCTGAAGCCATTCTACATCTATTCATTTGCTTCAGAACATTCGTGTGCTAGCATGTTGACCCAAAAGGACGATGAAAGAAACAAGCATCCAATCACCTTCATGAGTGCTCCCCTCAAAGATGTCGAATTGCGTTACCACAACATAGAAAAGCAGGCGTACACTCTCATTAGGGGAGTAAAAAAATTTAGACACTACATTCTACGCAACAAGGTGTTCGCCATTGTCCCAGACCGAGTAGTTAAGACGTTGCTCATGCAAAATGAATTGGGCGAATGAAGGGCTAAGTGGGTCACCCTGCTCCAAGAGTATGATATGGAAATCCAACAATTGAAATTAGTACGAGGGCAGATACTCACCCGTACAATGGCCGAAACAGTAGCAGAGGCTGGACCTGAACTCACGGTACAGTAGTATCAGCTTGAAGATGTCTCCCCGGGAGAATGGTACTAAGATGTCATTTATTATCTGCTGAATCATAAGTGTCCGCCGCACCTACACGGAGTCCAAAAACGGGCCCTGAGATTGAAAAGTAATGGTTATATGCTGCAGGGTTCCATTCTCTACAAGAAGAATCATGGAGGCATTTATCTAAGATGCCTTGGCAAGGAGGAAGCATAACGCATCTTGAAAGAGTTTCACAATAAATTGGGTACGGGCCATGGCTCGGGTTCTTCTACGGCACATTAGATATTAAGGGTAGGGTATTATTGGCCAACTGTCTTCAAGGATGCCCATTGCCATGTTCGCTCATGCTACACGTGCCAGACCACCGCCACCAGGGAGAGGAATGTTGCTGTCCCACTACAACCTGTGCTGGAGGTAAGGCCTTTTGCGCAGTGGGGTCTCAACTTCATCGGTCCGGTAAGCCCTCCATCATCTGCGGGACATAGGTACATTCTTACCACTACTGATTATTGTACTAGATGGATGAAAGCAATAGTGTGTAAGCAATGCACAACTGAAGTAGTTACTGATTTCTTGGAAAGTTTCATTTTAAATCACTTTGGTTGTCCCTACGCTTTGGTATGTGATAATGGACTTGCCTTTGCTTCATTAAAATTTGCTAGTTGGGCGTTTGACTATGGGATTTCCCTCAAATTCTCGTCTAATTACTACCCTCAAGGCAATGGCCTTACCGAGTTCACAAATAAAAATTTGATTACTGTGATCAAGAAGCTGCTAGATAGGAATCCCAAGGACTAGCATACCTAGCTTCGTTTTGCTCTTTGGGCTGATCGCACCTGCCACAAGGCTGCCCTTGGTGATTCTTCGTTCCACCTTATCTATGGCCTTGAGCCTATATTCCCCATCAACCTGAAGATTCCTACTCTTTAGTTCATCAACGATTTTTATGAAAGAGGAGATCGTAGGGAAGCTCGGTTAGCTGAGCTCTTACATTCAGAGGAAGTCCGAAACCGTGCAATAGAAAATTTTGCCAAACATCAGGGCGTAGTTAAAAGATGGTTCAACCACTGAGCCAAAATCAAGGCCTTTAGGATTGCAGATTTGGTCCTATATTGGGACAAGGCCCATGAAAAGAAAGGGGGACACAATAAATTTGACAAGCTTTGGCTTGGCCCCTTTCAAATAGCTGAGATTTTGGGAGATAATGCCTTCCACCTAAAGACCTTAACCGGTGAAAACATCCCGTTGCTGGTCAATGGGCAGCACCTGAAGCATTACTTCCAGGCTTGAGCTCCTTCAAGCTCTTCCTTGTAAATACCTGTACATAGGTTAGAGTAGTTGCTTTCTTGCTTATCTGCTTTCTGTTGCGTCATCTTTTTGCTTTCTCCCTCTCGACAGTTTTGTTTCGAAAGAGGTTTCCTGCTCTTTTGCGATGGCCATGCTTGCCTAACAAACGGCTCACTTTGTTGTCCGTTCTTTGTGTTCTTTGGCTAAACATTCACTCTAGACTATTGGTCTTTGCAAAGTTGTCTGCGAATGATTTCCTTATTTGAACTCTGCTCATAAATTGACCCTTAACTGGATCTTCTTACCCACATCTCAGATCTCGCACAAAGCACATGATAATAAATTCTGAAGGACCGTACTATGGTTGTTATGACACCCTAGTGAGTTAAAAATCTTAAGTCTACTCCAGTGACCACTACAGTCTCTAACCCATTATAGGCTTGAATGCTTACTTGGTCGAACTAAATGGCAAAAGAGAAATGAAATATCAAAGCAAAAAAAGAAAAAAAAAATTTTAAAAAAAAGAAAAAAAAAAGAAAATAAATGACCGTATGGGCATTCGGATAACTCTACCAGGGCTATGGATGCCCGTCCGGTAGTAGAGCAATATCTATGAGATTGTAGCGACAACTACGCCGAGGCTATGGACGCCTGACTGGCAGTGGGGCAATTTCCAGGTTACTTTTGGTGTTAGGAAACTCATGTAGCTCACTCGGTTGAAGTGATAACCCTGGTTAATATCCCTATGAAAGGAATGAACTCACCTCACACACGCTTCTAAGATGTCTTGTAAGTTGACCCAATTAATGATCTTGTTCTCCCATATTCATCTTTGGAAGCCACTCCTGGTCTGCAAAACCAAAAATTCTGGGTCCTGAATGAATATTTATCCCTAGAACGCTCTTGAGCGTTCCCCAGTGGAGTCACCATTTGTTGTGCCCCTAGCACACATGCCCCGTTCAGAACGGGGGCCCTCTTTTCTTTCGCCTTGTTGGGTTTTTTGGGGCTACCTCGTTTTGTGTGCACCTCTTTTTTTGATGTTCCGCATGGTCGATGTTGCTCCAAGGTTTCATCATAAGTCAACCATGCCTCTGCTTTTGGTTTTTGCTTCCCTCCGGGGCCTTGCAGGTTCCCTTTGGCATTTTGGCTCTGGAACGGCCCTGCGCCCTTCCGGGCCCGGGTGTCCGGAGTTCCCTTTTCGGGCTTCCCTATCACCTTCGTCGTCCTCTGTGGTGTTCTTCAGGTGTCTTTCCACCCCTCAGGGCCCGCCTTGCCGTCTTCTGTTTGAATCCGGTGAGGAGCTCCTGGGCGGCGCCTGCCCCTTCGGGCCCCGAACCCCGGAAGTCCACTTCCGGACTTCCGTCCCGGGCTCGCCACCTACGGTGGCTACCCTCTGGTGGCCACCCGCCCCTCGGACCCCAAGATGCTCCTCGCCGTCGCCGCTGGGCAAAGCGAGGTTCCTTCGGCAGCGAATTCCTTCCTGCCACCCTGCCTTGCGGGCCCGACCATCCGAAGTTCCATCCTCGGAACTCTGTGACGGGTCCGCCGTCGTCGACGGTGGACCTCTGCCTGCTGTCCGCCTTCCGGGCCCTGAGGCTCTCTTCGCTGTAGCTGTCCCGAGTTCACAAATCAAACGGCGGCCATCGCACTGCGTCTTTCCGGTTGCCAGGCCCCGGAGTCTCCGCCGACCTAATTTGAAATCTCACCAACTTTTGGCGCGGTTGTACTTGCAATTAGTTGGGGTATAAAATGCCCAACCTGCCAATTTCATTTTCATTGTCTAAATTGGAGCAAATTGCACAAGCAATTGACTGGAGCCTGCTGCCTTCGTTTGCGTCGTGATCCTCGACATCAGCATCACTCCGGCGCCCCCCAGTGGATCCCACGCCTCACTACCTAGCACATTCAAGGTAGGCCATCCCCGGTTGCCCTTCCATCCTTTTTAATCCTTTTGGAGGATTTCAATAATTGAACAGTTAATTAGATTGGCATAAAATCAAAGAACGCCAAATCCCGTCCATAACCCATGTGTTGGAAAATGAACAAACTTAACGGAAACACCCTCACCACCGATCTGGAACTTTCCGGTTGCTCGGCTATTCTTTGCACAGGGCAGTCCGATCCCCCGGGTCTGAGGCCCATCTCTGCTGTCAAAGTTTAAAGCGTCAAACACCCGCGGGCGGCAATCCTTCTATCCGGGCCCAGTCCGCCGGGTTTCCCTGCCTGGGCTTCCGTCCGCTTTTCACCGAGCTCGAAATACCGAAACGCTCCACCTCCCCGGCTCCCGGATCCCGGTGGCCAATCTGCCGTTAAACTTGAAACTTGGCTCACGTCCTTCATTCCTTCCGGGCCCGGCCCCTCGGAGTTCCATCTGCAGAGTTCCCTCGGGGGTCTGCCTTCTCAGTGACGGGTGTCACTCGGCGCCCTGCCCCCAGGCCCCACCTACCTCTCCACCTCCATTAACTTAACCTTTTGAAAACTGCTGCTTTCGCGCTCCCGGGCTCCAGTGGCCGAACTTCCACCCTCAGAAGTCCTCTTACCTGCCGTTGCATTTTATGGAAATTCTTCACCGTCCGCCCGAAAGCTGGAGCCCGGGCCTCCTTTTGCCATAACATTTTGTTGAGCAGCAGGAAATCCTTCAAGTAGTAGACCTTTGCCAACCTTCCGCACTCCGGGCCCCGGGCCGCTTGTCACCGCCGCCATATAAATCAATAAAAATCTCGCGGAGCCCGACGCACCGCGTCTTCCCTGCCGCCGGGCCCCACCTTGCCTAAAGCCATCGTGCCTGAATGACAAACCTCATAATGGCCATCCTTTGGGCCCCTGGAGCCTGGCTGTTGGACTTCCGCCTCCAGATTTCCGTCTGTCATCCGCCGTTGCCAGCTTCCTTCTCCTGCTTGCTTTTCGGCTTGGAACCTCTGGTGCCCCAAACATGCTTAAATTCAGAAACTGATTTCAACCCACATCCTGAAATTTTCCCTTCTCCATCATGGGCCTCTCAAGACACTAAAATATGACCAAGGAGGGTCTTCGGGAACTTTCAGTTGCTTTCTCCCTTCAAGACAACAGTCCTGCCAGGGAAGTCCGGCCCTCCAGGCCCGGATTGTCCTAGCGCCCTGAAACAAAGATCGGTACCATCTAAGGATAAAATTTATGATATATTTGAATGATTATTTAGGTGTTATCTTTGAAATGAGTACTAACATAAACGCTTTTGATGTTTTGTTACACTGACTTCACCCGTTGCTTGAAAAATATATGGAATCGGCTGCAGGAACTTCAGGGGCCTCCGCCGAGAAGGATAAGGGCAAGAAATCAGGGAGGGCCGCTCACGGAAAAGAAGATAAGGATCAGATGAAGTTTTAGTTTCAAAATGAGCAGCTCCAGTCAAAGATCTCAACGAACTGGAAAGAAGTCTCAGATACTAACATTGGCCAGGTGGACATAAATGATTTCACCCAGAGGGTCAAGGTTGACCCTACAACAAAGAACGCCAGACTAATAAGGTAGAGTGGAATCGCCAAGGCTGCCAGTTTTCCTCCCTCTCTCATAGCATCCGAACTAGTAATGGCTTGTCGAGAAGCCTACCAAATGGACACCAGAACAATCGTGGACAAGGAGGGGAACATCCTCCCCGACATCTCACCAAAAGGAATTACCAAAACATTCCACATTCCCAAATTCCCACATATGTAGGTCCCCACTTTGGAACAATTCCAGGCAGCGTGGGATGCCAATCCGTTAGGGTGCAAGAAATTGATCAACCTCCTCTGGCTTAAGGAGAAACGGGGCAGCACTGCGAAGGTTCCCCAGGAACTCTTCCGCAGTGATTTCCACAAAGACTATCATGACCTGGTAACTATGCTGAGCAGGGTCATGGGTCTCCCAACGGCTGCCTACTTCTAGGAATGGATGACATATTACATTGAGCAGATCCTGCGAGGGAATGAGGACGTTAACACCAAGACCTCATTCGACTAGGGAGGCATCATCAGCAACTGCTTCCATGAGTAGTTTGTAAACGTCAAGAAGAGTTCTAAGTTTTACATGACCTCCTACCTAGTGTACTTCAAAAAGGAGTACTACCGGGTCAATGATGCCTTCATTGGCCATATTATCAAATTGATCGCTGGAGACTTCGAGAGGAGAGTCTACCATAGCGCCAGGGCACTCTTGAAGGAGTATGCCTTCCTATTCATAAAGTTCCTCAAATTTACCTACATCCAGGTCTAGGGTTTCACAGAACGGCTGAACAAATTGTCGTGGTACCCAAATGACAGGATCATCCTCCTGGAGCTTTCCCGACAGCTCCAACATATCCACGTCGTCTTCGGCAACAAACACGTAGCAGGGATCCCTATCCCATGACCCTCGGCCAGGGCTTCTATCAACTGTAGATGTTTCAATGCACCGACAACTCTGAGAAAGAGCTCAAGGAATACAATTTTGAATGGTACACGGCTCGCCCGCGAATGGACCCACATGGCCATGTCAGGAAAGCACTGGGGCCAGCATACGCCCACAAGCACCATATTGAAGACTTTTGGGCAGATTGCAAACATGACAAGGAGGTCCGCATGAGGCACTATATGCACATGACCGTACAGTTCTCAAGAAGAGTGTAATTATTCTAGGTACCAGACCAACTCGAGGAGGATGAGTCCACCCTTATGCATCCTAGGTACCTTGCGGTTGCCAACCTGGCAATCCCCTCCATTGATTGGGATGAGCAATAGGTCGACAACCTTGATACCATCACCCAGCCAATAATAACTCGCACTAAGGAGTGGGTCGATGGACAGGTGGTGCAACTAACGCAACAAGGGGTGGTCTTAACATATGAGGCACTCAAGAGTGAGCCAAGCACTACAGAGGACGTTTCCACCACTATGTCAGCTGGTGAGACTTCCAAGTCTCCCCCTGTCACCAGGTCTCAAAAGATGAAGGGAACAGAGACAGCTCAATCTGCAGACCCCAAGGAGTAAGCAAAGAAAGACATGGGAGGCTCATCTCCCAAGAGGCTCAAGCAGACAGTGACTACCACCGAAGTACAGCCTCCCTTGCTTCTCGCTCTCCCGACTGGTGTACAACCTGCCTCCCAGGCTATGGTCGCCTCATCTCCACAGGCAGTGGAAATTTTTGTCCATCTTGCCTCCTCGCCCCTGGCCGGGTCAATAATTAACGTTGACTCCTCTTCTAGCATGACCACTCCCCCTTCCTCTTCTGTTGCCATGTCACCCATTACCTCCTTGCCTCTGGCAACAATAGCATCACCCGTTCCCCTTTCCACTGTACCCAAGGCTATTGCGCGGCACCTACAGAATCTTCCCCCTGAGCTCTCTCAGATCCTAATGGACCCTGCTCTCCAAGTAGCCCTTGCTCAAGCCCTCACAATAGCTCAGCCTTCACAACTGCCAACAGGGCCGCCAGCCATGGAAGCCACGATGCAGATTTCAAAGGAGTTGGAGGAGCTAAAACATGAGGCCTCAAAGCCTATTGAGGAGGAGGCCGATGAATATCAGGAGCACCCTGAATACGAGCATCAAACCATCGACAAGGTTCCTTATGAGGAGGAAGAGACAGGCTCTTCCGAGAGTGGGGATGAAGAGGATGGCTCGGGTGCCAGGGAGATCATCCAAGCATTCGATGAGGACATTAAAGAAGAGTCAGCTCAGCAGCCAAAGGATTTTGGGGAGAAAACAGAAAAGTCACCACATAAAGAAGAGGGACAGCCACAAGAGGAGCAACCTGAAAAGGATATATCTGAGGTCAAGACCCATGTTGTGAAGAGCCTTGAGGCCGAGGCTGCTGAAGGGAAGAAAGAAGAAGAGGCAGCGAAAGAAGGAGGTCCCACCCAACAATTGTCCACCAAGCTACCCGTCAAGTGCCTCGTATTCATTCAAGACTCCGATGAAGAGGAGGAGTAAGCTACGAAGGAAAAGGAAGAGCCCCAAAAGGAAAAGGAGGCAGAAGTCTTGCCTCTAACTGAAAAGGGTGAGGGCAGCCATGGAGCACCCAAAGATAAATCCGTGATGGTCAACTGGTTTGAGAAACAGCTTGAAAAAACAACCCTAGTGCTGAAAGACCCGAGGGTAAGATTAGAGGCCATCTTGGCTCAATCTCTGAGCATGACAAAGAAGGAGAAGAAGCCTAAGGTCCGTTCCAAGATAACGATGGATGCTTCCGGCTCCCGAGTAGCGCAAGTTGCCACGCCTACAATTGGCTAGACTAGGGTGAGCTATAATATCTCCACCATTGATATGGGGACAACAACTAGGGAACAGAAAGTTGAACACCTGGAGGAATCGGTGGCCACAGTGGTGCACCTGATCAAGCAGGACAAGGTATCCAAGGATGAGCTCAAAGCATAGATTGCTGCCCTAACCGATTACATCCAGCAATTGTCCTCAGTGGATGATCTGCCCACCACCTTCGCAACCATGCCACAGTTACTCTCCAAGGAACAAATTGACAAGATGGAGAGAAGGAAGAACTTGGAGAAAACCACCGAAGATTGGTTCTGATGTGTCATATACGTTGGGAACATGGGAATCAGCAGGGCTGTGCAAATAACAAACAAGTTCTTTGACCTAATCGAGTCCCTAGAAAGCACGAAGAGGCTTTGTACCAATTTCCCCGCCATCTACGACTCAGCCTTCCCAAAAATTGAGGCCATCCTCCAAATGCCTGAGAGCACGTGGGAAGAAAAGCTAGAACTGAAGAAAGAAGATCACTGGCTGGTAGATGTGTGGCGCCGAGACCTTGATAACTAGAAGGACAGGTTAGAGAAAATCCTGGGCAAAGTAGATCTAGATATCGAGTGGATCACAGAAATACGGGCGAAATGCGCCAAGTATCTCAAGTTGATGATGGGCTATGATATGCCCACAGTACAAATGGATACCGAAAAGATCAAGCCGTATTTTCACGAGAAGATGAAGGACGGGGCAGCCAGAGAAATCACAACAGAATTCCTGAGTTTTGTTGCCCGCACCTTCAATCGATCAGAGCTTTTCAGAGATCAAGGCTCGAAGTATGACGAGGATTGGAAGCGGCTAGAAAAGAATGCTAAGGAATGGAGCTACCAGGCACTAAGATGCGAGATCATTGAAATCGACAAGCTCCAGGCCACTATCCTCAAGCACATAGAACACGCAGCTTCTGAGGAGCAAGAGGGTAGCCCAGCCAAAGAAGAAGATCTTCCTGAGGAGTAGCTACAGCAAAGAAAATAGTGATTAGCTACAGGACGAAAGAGCAATAGTGCCATCCACTAGATGACAAAATAGGGAAGAGACAAAAAATATTTTTAAATTATAAATCTATTTAGGAGTAGGTGAAACCCTATTTTGTAATGAATCATGGCCACACAATTGTAATGAATCTTGACCATTCATTTAACTTTTGGGAAACTATAAATAGAGCACTCCCCTCATTTGCAAAAGTGAGAGTTGAGTTGTTGTAAAGGCATGCTGCAGAAATTTATAAGAAATATCATTGACTTGGTGTATTTCCTTGATTTCTCTCTTGTCACTTGATTCATTCTTTAATTTCACATGTTTCGCGTAGATCTCATGGCTGTTTAGTTAGCTGTTTACTTTATTTTGGATAGATTTTAGGAATGCTGTTGGGTGATGTTGAAAATTCCTGCTTTGTTGATGATCCCTTAGTCCATACTTTTTGCTGTTTGTTGAAGGTAGATAGCTGTGCAAAGTTAGTCTGGACTTTATTTGAAGCTGCCCCAAACATTTATCTTTAATTCATGCATGTATGTGGTGGATGAAGGATGAAATATCTACAACCCTTAGAAGATAGCACAATTTCCATGATACTGTGAAATCCCTGGTTAAGTGGGATATTGTTTTAAGGAATTGTCCATTGTAGGAACTCCATTGTCACTATTCATAGCAAGCTTTAGACTTAGGAACTTTTCCTTCCCTTCGCTCTTTTTCCATTTTTTTAGAAACTGAACAATACCAAGGTTCATTACACATTGTAAAGCCAAATCCAACAATTAAAATGAAGTTCAAGACTGCTGTTTGAACCTACAGCCAACGCATAATTTCTTTTATCTTAAGAACTCCTTTTCAAGATCTAATTTCATACTTTATGTCCAAACTTTGTATTTTCTGTAAGACCGCCTTGTGATCCCAGCAAATCACATCAAACTACTGAGGTATCTAAGCACTGTCATGACTTGACATCCGAGAGACCTCGGGATAGTGTTCTACAATTCGATTGTGGGAGATTATCTTTCAAGAGAGGTAGTGCACCTACACACTGCCTGTGTTGAAAAGTGCATAAAAATACCATCAACAGGTATGATCCTACAAGTCAGAGTTGAGGGAGAATCACCATCTAAGTCACTATCATCACTTTCCACTATGGAGGAAGGACACAGAGGATTAGAGGCCAAGCTAGGAGAGCTTTCCTTAAAGTGAAAACTCCTCTCAAGGAATAGCTCATCTATCTTTGGATCCAAAAGTCTATATGCCTTAACACCTTCAAGATATCCAACAAAGATGCAAGGCCTACTTTTATGTTCCAATGCCTTGCACTTCTCTAGAGGTATGTCTGCCCAGGCTAGACAACCAAAATAGTTAGAGAAATTTTGGGTATATTATTTTGCTACAAAATCAAAAGTGTGACAAATTTGTAGAATTTGTAGAATTTGTAGAATTATGGGTATATTATTTCGCTACAAAATCAAAAGTGTTTGACAAATTTGTAGAATTCAAGAATTTGGTTGAAAAGAAAAGTGGTAAGTACATCAAAGTGATAAGGTAAGACAATAGAAGTGAGTAAAAATCAAATCTTTTTTTAGATTTTTCCAAAAATCATGGAATCAAGAGAGAGTTCACTACTTCCTACACTCCACAACAAAATGGAGTTGTTGGAAGGAAAAATAGGACAATTGTTGAAATGGCAAGGAGCATGATCAAAGAGAAGAATTTAGATAAAAGCTATTGGGCATAAGCCATATGAACAATTATGTATATTCTAAATAGAAGTCCTACAAAAGAAATTAAAGGAATGACTCATGACAAGTATCGTCTAGGATAAAGCCAAGTGTTGATCACTTGAGAGTATTTGGTTGTGTTTCTTATGCGTACATACCAAAAGAGAAAAGATCTAACTTAGATTATAAATTCCTAAAATGCATTTTTATTGTTTATCAATCTAAAAATAAAGAATACAAATTATATTCAATCTAGTTAAGAAAAATCTTTTGATAAGCAGAGATGTGGTATTTAATGAAGCATCATAATATACCAAAGAAAATGAAACAAAAGGAAAAGAGACAGTGATTGATGAAGCTAAAGGAGGCAAAAGAAGATAATGAAACTAAATCAACTAATGCAAGAGTAAGAAAATATCAAAAAAATCAAAGGAAAAATAAGAATCATCCACCAACTCTTATGTTAGATCCAAATTTTGAGAAAATGACAACAAGGTCACAAGCAAATGTGAATTATGCATTGATGACTCAAATTATTGAAAATAATGAGCCACAAACATTTGAACAAGATCAAGAAAAATAAGAGTAGATTGAAGCAATGAATGGTGAAATAGAAACAATTGAAAGGAATGACACATGGGATTTAGTTCAACTACCTCCTAATAAGAAGATTATTGGTACAAGGTGGGTGTACAAAACTAAGTATAAATCTGATGGAAGCATTGATAAGCATAAGGATAGATTAGTAGAAAAAGGGTACACTCAACAAGAAGGTATTGATTATACTGAAACATTTGCACCTGTAGCATGAATGGATACTATCATTTTTTTTTGGCTTTGTGAGCTCAACAAAGTTGGACAATTTATCAAATGGATGTAAAGAGTTCTTTTCTGAATGGATACATTAATGAGGAAGTGTATTTTTCACAAGTTAAAGGTTTTTAAATATCATCTAAAGCACTTTATGTTTACAGATTAAAGAAGGTCTTGTATGGTCTTAAGCAAGCAATAAGAGAATGGTATTCAAGGATAGATTCATATCTATAACAAAAAGGTTCTTAAATAAGTCAGTTAGATTCAAATCTTTATATTAGGAGCTTAGCTAAGGTTATTTTTATCTTAGTTCTCTATGTTGATGGTCTTATCTATATTGGAAACAATTCAACTTTATTTGTAGAGTTTAGAGCAACCATGATTGTTAAGTTTGAAATGACAAATTTGGGATAAATGCACTATTTTATTGGTATAGAAGTATGGAGAAATAAAGGTGAAATATTTGTGTCTCAAAGAAAATATGCATTAGTTATCCTACAAATTTTTTAGATGAATTGAAAACCAGTTGCAACACCTATTGAAGTTGGACTTAAGTTGTCTAGCTTAGATGTGTTAGATCTAGTGGACCCCACTCTATATAGGCAATTGATTATAAGTTTGATCTACTAAACTACTACTCAACCAGATATCACACATTTAGTGAGCTTGGTATCTAGGTTCATGTTAGAGCCTAAAGAAACATATTGGAGTGTAGCTAAGAGGATTCTTAGATATTTCAAAGGGACATTGAGTTATGGTCTTAGATTTTAGCATTTAGAGGATAGAAAGTTGGTTGGCTATACAGATTTAGATTTGGAAAGCTCCACAAATGACTAAAAGTCTACTTTTGGTTATGCTTTTAGTCTTGGTTCATCAATATTTTCTTGGAATTCCAAGAAACAACCAACTATCTCACTTTCTACAATAGAGGTTGAGTATAAAGTTGCAACATCAACAACTTTCCAAACTATGTAGTTGAGAAGACTACTAGAGGATTTACACCAAATACAAAATGGACCTAAATTGCTGTATTGTGGCAACAAGAGTGCTATACAAATGACAAAGTGTAATGCCCTGCCACACAACCCCAAAGGAACTAATACATCTCACATTTATGGAACATTTTTTTTTAAAGTAACTAACATGCTACATAATACTAACATTCAACACTCGAAATGAAACTATACATGTACAACATATAACAAAGTACCTTGGGTTTACATGACTACATTACATAACAAATCAACATCTATTACAATACATGAAAGATAGACATACACCAATAATCAAAGATAATAACATGAACATGGATAATACATTATAACATGAATTTACATCAATCAATGATTACATTAGTAAAATGGTACTTCCCAACATGAATTGGGGACAAGTACAATAACATAGAATAATACATCTAGAATGTATGAATACAAAGTTCCATATCAAAATCCAACATTGGTACATCTTTTCATAACTCGATCAATGGCTGGGGACCCAATGGGGTGAATAGCACATTCCACCCAACCACATGGACCCTAAGGCCCACCCTTAGTGCTACGAGATGACAAGATGGACCTCAATAAAAACCATCAAGTGAAGCAAGGATTACAAAACCCCATAGCATGAGCAACAATATCATAAGGTAGCATCTAATACAAGAAACATGGAAACATCTGACACAAGATACATCCAACATAGAAACCTCCACTTCCAAAGAAACATAGCAATAAGACAATATGACAAAAGCATCAGAAACAACATCCACTTTCAGAGGTACATGAACTGCAAGATAGGAATAACAAACATACAAGGTTGTTAAAGGGTGGAGTGTCATCACATAGGTAGCCATGAGTTACCCTAACGTAACCTTCCTAGGCTACTAACCACCATCTTGGGTTATCTTGGTAACCTCTACTGGCTGCTGGATCCCCGTGCTCTCTATGCAAGATCAACATACCTTCCAAGATTACTATGTAGAGGTAAGATAGTTGACCTTGCCATTCCAAGACTTCCCACTCATCCCAAGCCTAAACGAGCACTTGGGCGCATGAGTGACGCTACATTATCTGAATTAATGTGTGAGTCTATCCAAACCCCCTAATTAATTAATTAAGTTATCACTTGATTAAACTCGCAATGGGTTATCCTAAGCTAGCCACTTTGGGTGTCAACCCCCACTAAGAACCACTCCTTCAACTAACCACAAATCTTAAAATCACAAATGGGAAAACCAACTTGCACACAATACCAAATAAGGAAAGGTCTTGTTGATGGTGTTTTTATGCACTTTTCAACATAGGCAGTGCATAGGTGCACTACCTCTCTTGAAAGACAATCTTTCACAATCGGATTGTAGAACACTATCCCAAGGTCTCTCGAATGTCAGGTCATGACAGTGCTTAGATACCTCAGTAGTTTGATGTGATTTCCTGGAATCACAAGGCAGTCTTACAGAAAATAAAAAGTGTGGACATAAAGCATGAAGTTGGATTTTGGAATGGAGTTCTTAGGATAGAGGCAATTATACTTTGGCTGTAGGTTCAAACATCAATCTTAGACTCCATTTAGTTGTTGGATTTGGCTTTACAATGTGCAATGAACCTTGGTATTGATCAGTTACTAAAAAAGGGAAAAAGAGCGAAGGAGGAGAAAAGTTCCTAAGTTTGAAGCTTGCAATGAATAGTGACAATGGAGTTCCTACAATGGAAAATTCCTCAAAACAATATCCCACATAACCAGGGATTTCACAGTATCATGGAAATTGTGCTATCTTCTAAGGGCTGCAGATATTTCATCCTTCATCCACCACATACATGCATGAACTAAAGATAAATGTTTGGGGTAGCTTCAAATCAAGTCCAGGCTAACTTTGCACAGCTATCTACCTTCAGGAAATAGCAAAAAGTATGGACTAGGGGATCATCAACAAAGTAGGAATTTTCACAATTACCCAACAGCATTCCTAAAATTTATCCAAATGAAGCAAACAGCTAACTAAACAGCTATAAGATCTAAGCTAAACAAATGAAATTGGAGAATGAATCAAGTGACATAAGAGAAATCAAGAAAATACACCAAGTCAATGATATTTCTTATAAATTTTTGCAGCATGCCTTTACAACAACTCAACTCTCCCCTTTGCAAATGAGGGGAGTGCTCTATTTATAGTTTCCAAAAAGTTAAATGAATGGCCAAGATTCATTCTCATTATGTGGCCAAGATTCATTACAAAATAGGGTTTCACCTACCCCCAAATAGGTTTACAATTTAAAAACATTTTTTGTCTCTTCCCTATTTCGTCATCTAGTCAATGGCACTATTGCTCTTTTGTCCTCTAGCTAATTTTTGTTTTCTTGGCTGTAGCTACTCCTCAGGGAGATCTTCTTGTTTGGCTGGGCTTCCCTCTTGCTCCTCAGAAGTTGCGTGCTCTATGTACTTGAGGATGACGGCCTGGAGCTTGTCGATTTCAAGGATCTCGCATCTTAACGCCTGGTAACTCCATTCCTTGGTGTTCTCTTCCAGCCTCTTCTAGTCCTCGTCATACTTCGAGCCTTGGTCTTTGAATAGCTCTGATCGGTCGAAGGCGTGGGCAGCATAACTCAAGAACTCCAATGTGATTTCTCTAGCTGTCCTGTCCTTCATCTTTTTCTCAAAGTATGACTTGACCTTCTCGGCATCCATTTGCACCGAGGGCATATCATAGCCCATCATCAGCTTGAGATACTCGGTGCATTCTGCCCGGATCTACTTAATCCACTCAATATTTGGATCCACTCTTCTCAGGATTTGCTCTAACCTCTCCCTCCAGTTGAAGAGGTCTTTGTGCCACACATCCACCAGCCAATGATCTTCTGTCTTCAGCTCTAGCTTCTCCTACCACATGCTCTCCGGCATCTAAAGGATGGCTTCCATTCTCGGGAGGGTGGAGTCATATGTTGTAGGGAAATTGGTGTAGAGTCTCCTCGTGCTCTCTAGGGACTAAATCAGGTCCAAGAACTTGTTGGCTATCCACACAACCCTGCTGATTCCCATGTTTCCGATGTCTGTGACCTACTGGAACCAATCTTTGGTGGTCTTCTCCAAGTTCTTCCTCCTCTCTAGTTTATCTATCTGTTCTTTGGAGAGTAACTGCGGTGCGGCTATAGAGGTAGTGGGCAGGTCGTCCACTGAGGACCATTGTTGGATATAATCGGTTAGGGCAGCAACCTGCGCCTTGAGTTCATCTTTGGTGACCTTGTCTTGCTTGATCAGGTGCACCACTGTGGCCACCGATTCTTCCAGATGTTCAACCTTTTGTTCCCTGGTTGCTATCCCCAAGTCAATGGTGGAGATGCTATAACTCACCCCTGCCTGGCCAATAGTTGGCATTGCTATTTGTGCTGCTCGGGAGTCGGAAGCATCCATGGTTATCTTGGAATGAACCTTAGGCTTCTTCTCCTTCTTTGTTATGATGAGGGATCCAGCCAAGATGGCTTCCAATCTCGCCCTTGGGTCTTTCAGCACTGGGGTTGTCTTTTCAAGCTGTTTCTCCAACCAATCGGGCATGGCGGATTTATCCTTGGGCACATCATGGCTACCCTCACCCTTCTTCGTCAAAGGCAAGACCTCTACCTCCTTTTACTTTTGGGTTTCTCCCTTTTCTTTGGCAGCTTCCTCCTCCTCATCAGAGTCTTGAATGAATACGAGGCACTTGACGGGCAACTTGGTGGACAATTGTCGGTTGGGACTATCTTCTTTCGCTGCCTCCTCTTCTTTTTTCTCCTCAGTAGCCTCAGCCTCAGGGCTCTTGGCAACATGGGTCTCAGCCTCGGTGATATCTTTTATCTGTTTCTCTTCCGGCGGCTGCCCCTCTTCAATAGATGGTGACTTTTCTGCCTCCTCCCCCACGTCCTTTAGCTGTTGCGCCGACTCCTCCTCCAAGTCCTCATCAAAAGTTTGGATAATTTCTTTGGCACTTGAGCCATCCTCTTCATCCCCGCTCTCAGAGGAGCCTGTTTCCTCCTCCTCATAGACCACCTTGTCGATGGTTCGGTGCTCGTACTCGGGGTGCTCATGATATTCATCAGCCTCTTCCTCGATAAGCTTCGAGGCCTCCTGCTCTTGCTCCTCCAACTCTTTTGGAATCTGCATTGTGGCTTCCATGGCTGGCAGCCCTGTTGGCGGTTGTGAAGGCTAAGCTGTTGCGAGGGCTTGGGCGAGGGCTGCTTGGAGAGTGGGGTTCATTAGGATCTATGAGAGCTCAAGGGGAAGACTTTGCATATGACACACAAGGGCCTCGGGCATAGTGGCGAGAGGAACAGACGATGCTATTGTTGCCAGAGGGAGTGATGTGATGGGCGACATAGCAGCAGAAGAGGAAGGGGGAGTGGTCATGCTAGAAGAGGAGTCGACGTTAATTATTGACTCAGCCATGGGCGAGGAGGCAAGACGGACATAAATGTCCACCGCCTGCAGAGATGAGGTGACCGCAGCTAGGGAGGCGGGATGGATTGGTAGTTCAAGCTCGGCGAAAGGCACACTGAAACCCGAGGGAGGAAATCTGACGGAGCGGGCCCGGGGAGGAGGATTTCCGTCGGCGAGAGTTTGGAGTTTGAGTTTGACGGCGAAGACTAGGTTCGGCCTTGGGGTAGCGGATTGCCCTGCGAGAAGAACAGCCGCAGGACCGAAAAGTTCCAGATCGGCGGTGAGGGCGTTTTCGATAGGTTTGGCGAATTTCAAGGCATGGGTAATGAGCATAATTTATCGTTCTTTGATTTTGTGCAACTCTAATTAATTGTTCCATTATTTAAATCCTCCAAAATGATGAAAAAATATGGGAGGGCAAACGGGGATGGCCTACCTCAAAAACGCAGAGCAGGAAGGTGTAGGATCCATCGGGGGTCGACGGAGTGAAGTTGATGCCGAGGATCGTGACGCAAACGAAGGCAGTGGGCTCCAGTTGATCGCTTGTGCAATTCACTCCAATTCGAACAATGAAAATGACATTGGCGGGTTGGGTATTTTATACCCCAACCGCCATTAATACACGTATTAATTACTGGTACGGCCGCGCCAAAAGTTGGTGAAATTTCAAATTAGGTCGGTGGCAGCGGCGGAGGCTCCGGAGCCCGGCGGCCGGAAGGGCGCGAGGTGACGGCCGCCATTTGATTTTTGACAACTTTGAACGGCCACAGCAGAGAGAACCTTGGGGCCCAGAGGGTGGATAACAGGCGGAGGTCCGCCGTCGATGGCGGCGGAAACGTCATGGAGTTTTGAGGATGGAACTCCGGACAGTCGGGTCTAGAAGGTAGGGTGGCAGTCAGCTAGAAATGACACACCACAACAGAAAAAGGTGAGGTGGGACCCAAGGAGCGGGAGGCCGCCAGAGGCTCGCCGTCAACGACGACAAGCCCAGGACGGAAGTCCAGTTACAGACTTCCGGGGTCCGGGGTCTAAAGGGCAGGCGCCGCACAGAAGTTTACGATGGGTTTATGTGGAGGGCGGCAGGGAGCACCCCGAGGGGCGGAAGGACGTTCGGAGAATGCCGCAGAGGACGGCGAACGGCAAGGGGAAGTCCAAAAATGGAACTCCAGGCGCCCGGGCCCGGAATGGCCAAGGGCTGTCCCAGAGCCAAAATGCCAAAGGGAACCCGCGAGGCCTCGAAGGGCAGCAAAAATGAGAAGCAGAGGCATGACCGATCTATGATGAAACCTTGGAGCAACATCGATCATGCAGAACATAAAAAAAAGAGGGGCATGCAAAACGAGGCGGCCCCAAAGACCCGACAAGGTGAAAGAAAAGAGGGTCCTCGTTCTGAACGGGGCGTGTGTGCTAAGGGCACAACAAATGGTGACTCCGCTGGAGAACGCTCTGGAGCGTTCTAGGGATAAATATTCATTCAGGACCCAGAATCTCTAATTTTGCAGACCAGGAGTGGCTTCCAAAGATGAATCCGGGAGAACGAGGTCCTTAATTGGGTCAGCTTACAGGACATCTTAGAAGCGTGTGTGAAGTGAGTTCATTCCTTTCCTAGGGATCGTAATTAGGGTTATCACTTCAACCGAGTGAGCTACATAAATTGCCTAACACCAAAAGTAACCTGGACATTGCCTTGCTGCCAGTCAGGCGTCCATAGCCCTGACAGAGTTGTCGCTACAATCTCATGGATATTGCTCTACTGCCGGCCAGGCATCCATAGCCCCAGTAGAGTTACCCGAACACCCATACAGTCATTTATTTCCTTTTTTCAGAGTTTCTTTTCTTCCCTTTTTTGTTTTGATATTTCATTTCTCTTTTACCATTTAGTTCAACCGGGTAAGCATTGAAGCCTACAATGGTTTTGAGACTGCAGTGGTCACTAGAGTAGACTTAAGATTTTTCACTCACTAGGGTGTCATAACAACCATAGTACGGTCCTTCAGAATTTATCATTATGTAATTTTTGCGAGATCCGAGATGCGGGTAAGAAGATCCAACGAAGGGTCAAGTTCTGAGCAGAGTTCAGAAAAGGAAATCATTCGTGGACAGCTTTGCAAAGACCGATAATCTAGAGTGAATGTTTAGCCAGAGAACACAAAGAACAGACAGCAAAGTGGACCGCTTGTCAAGCAAGCACGACCACTGCAAAGGAGTAGGAAACATCTTTCAAAACAAAACTGCCGGGAGGGAGAAAGAAAAAGCGACTCAAACAAAACACAAACAAGCAAGAAAGCAACTAACCTAACCTATGTACAGGTATTTTCAACGAAGAGCTTGAAGGAGCTCACGCCTGGAAGTAATGCTTCAGGTGCTTCCCATTGACTGGCAACGGGACATTCTCACTAGTTAAGGTCTTTAGGCGAAAGGCATTATCTCCCAAAATCTCAGCTATTTGAAAGGGGCCAAGCCAAAGCTTGTTGAATTTGTTATGTCCCCCTTTCTTTTCATGGGCCTTGTCCCAATATAGGACCAAATCTATAATCCTAAAGGCCTTGATTTTGGCTCGACGATTGAACCATCTCTTCACTACACCCTGATGTTTGGCAAAAATTTTTATTGCACAGTTTTGGACTTCCTCTAAATGTAAAAGCTCAGCTAATCGAGCTTCCCTACGATCTCCTCCCTCGTAGAAATCATTGATGAATTGGAGAGTAGGAATCTTTAGATGGATGGGGAATATAGGTTCCAGGCCATAGACAAGGTGGAACAGAGAATCGCCAAGGGCAGCCTTGTGGTGGGTGCGATCAGCCCAAAGGGCGAAACAGAGCTGGGTATGCCAATCCTTAGGATTCCTATCTAGCAGCTTCTTGATCACAGTAATCAGATTTTTATTCGTGGACTCGGCAAGGCCATTGCCCTAAGGGTAGTAATTGGACGAGAATTTAAGGGTTGTTCCATATTCAAACGCCCAGCTAGCAAATTTTAATGAAGCAAATGTAGGTCCATTATCACATACCAAAGCATAAGGACAACCAAAGTGATTTAAAATGGAACTTTCTAAGAAATCAGTAACTACTTCAGTTGTGCAATGCTTATATACTATTGCTTCCGTCCATCTAGTACAATAATCAGTAGTGGTAAGAATGTACCTGTGTCTCGCAGATGATGGAGGGCTTACCGGACCGATGAAGTCGAGACCCCATTGCGGAAAAGGCCTTACCTCTAGCACAGGCTGCAATGGGACATCAACATTCCTCTCCCTGGTGGCAGCGGTATGGCACGTGTGACATGAACAAACATGGCAATGGGCATCCTTGAAGACAGTTGGCCAATAATACCCTACCCTTAGTATCTGATGCGCCATAGAAGAACCTAAGCCATGGCCCGTACCAAATTTATTGTGAAACTCCTTCAAGACGCGTTCTGCTTCCTCCTTGCCGAGGCATCTCAGGTAAATGCCTTCATGATTCTTCTTGTAGAGAATGGAACCCTGCAACATGTAACCATTACTTTTCAATCTCAGGGCCCATTTTTGGACTCCTTGTAGATGCGGCAGACACTTATGATTTAGCATATAATAAATGACATCTTGGTACCATTCTCCTGGGGAGACATCTTCAAATTGGTACTGCTATACCGTGAGTTCAGGTCCAGCCTCTACTGCTGTTTTGGAAATTATACGGGTGAGTGCTTGCCCTCTCACCAATTTCATCGGTTGGATTTCCATATCATATTCTTGTAGTAGGGTGACCCACTTGGCCCTTCATTCGCCTAATTCATTTTGCATGAGCAGCGTCTTTACTGCTGGGTTGGGGACAATGGCGAACACCTTGTTGCGTAGAATGTAGTGTCTAAATTTATTTACTCCCTTGACGAGAGTGTACGCCTGCTTTTCTATGTTGTGGTAACGCAATTCAGCATCTTTGAGGGGAGCACTCATGAAGGTGATCGAATGCTCATTTCCTTCATCGTCTTTCTGGGTCAACATGCTAGCACAAGAATGCTCTAAAGCAAATGAGTAAATGTAAAATGGCTTTAGATAATCCAGGCTAACTAACATAGGTGCCTCAGCAATAGCCCGTTTGATTTCTTCGAAGGATTTTTTGGCATCAGGCGTCCATTCAACTTTGGTGTCTTGTTTGAGCATGGCATTAAGAGGTTTGACAATTTCTGTGAAAGCTGTGATGAATTTTCAGACAAAGTTGATCTTTCCGAAGAAAGATTTTAATTCCTTCTTACTGCCCGGGGGCTGAATCTTGAGTAAGGACTCGATGCGCTCAGGATCAATGGAGATTCCTTGTTCTGAAATGATGTGCCCGAGCAGCCTGCCTTTAGTCATTCTGAAAATGCACTTCTTGGGGTTTAGGGAAACCCCGAACTCCCTGCATCTCTGAAATACTTTGCATAAGTCAGAAACGTGATCGCCTCGCCTCTTAGAAAATATGGTCAAATCATCCATGTAGATGATTATGCTCTTGCCAATTAGGTCTTTGAAGGCGATATCCATGGCGCGTTGAAAAGTGGCACCGGCGTTGATGAGCCTGAACGACATCCTTCTGTATGTGAACGTCCCCCACTTAGTAGTGAACGTCGTCTTGTGGCGATCTTCATATTGCACCATTACCTGGTTATACCCAGAGTATTCGTCGAGGAAAGACATCATCTGGGAGCTGTTGACAATTTGCAACACCTCATCCAGCGAAGGTACTGGATAGTTGTCTTTCTCTGAGGTGCGATTTAGATTGCGGAAATCCACGCATAATCTAATCTCTCCGTTCTTTTTCCTAACCAGGACCAAGTTGGCCACCCACATGGAGTGCCTGAAAAGAAAAATGATTCTTGCTAAGAGCAACTTTTGCACCTCCTTATAAACGATAGGCTCCAGCAAGGCATTGATAGGTCGCTATCATTGGCGAAAGGGCCTTACTTCGGTTTTGAGCGGGATGGTGTGTGTAATGACAAAGGTGTCGTACGTTTTCAAATCTTCGTAGCTCCATGCCACAACGTCATGATACCTTCGTAACGCATCTATGATTCCCTTCTTTTCTTTAGGCATGCACACCTTTTCGATAAAAACATTCCTAGCATCCTCGGCTGTCCCGAGGTTGTGAGCATTGCATTGGTTGCTTATAGCCTCCTTTTTTGTTTACTGATCCTGATCTCTGATCTAATCCAAGTTGAATATGCATTCCAGCTGAACGATACCCCTAGGGATTGTATTGGTTTTGAGGTTAATGACCCCCTCTATGTCTAATTCAACCTCCTACGGATCAGCTTCATCAATTATTTGAGCTGTGAAGATGTCAAAACTTGTGATAAACTGGAGGATATGCTTGTCGTCATTGAAGACTTGCATGTGGGTGACATTATCTGGGATTGATGGCATGGAGGTAAGCTCAATAGTGAATCTTTTGAGCCTAGACAAAGAGAGGGGTTGTAGAGTGCTATCCGCTTGAGCCAAGGCATCGGCCATGCAATTTTGAGCATGAGGGATCAATTGTATGTTGAATGCATCTAAGCCCTCTAAGAGATCCCAAACCCTGTGTCTGTAATTGGTGAGCCTTCGATCATGGCAGGAGTACAACTTCCTAACTTGCTTAACCATGAGCACAGAATCCCTGAAAACTTGCAGCGCTTTCACATTTTTCTTCAAGGCCATGAGAAGGCCAAGGACTAAGGCCTCATATTCTGCTATGTTATTGGTGCAATAAAATTGCAATTGGTGGGAAGCAAGAAATGTCTTACCCGTTGGACTAATGAGTTCAATCCCTGCCCCAGCTCCTTGCCTTGACTTCGATCTATCAAATCAGAGCGTCCAACATGCATAGGATTCCTTATCTTCAGGTCTGATTGAGCCTCCATTCCCTTTCGGCTAGACGGTAAGCCTTGTGATCTTAGGGGGGCTTTTTGGTTTAGGGCAATGATCAACAGGCGGTTCTGCTAGTGTCTCCTTTGGCGTTTCTATTTAAGGGGTAGCTGCTTTTCTAACATTCGCCACTACTGCTTGGCACAAGTAACATTCAACCTCAGATTGAGTAGCATTGTGTACCCTACACCAATTCGGCAACAAGAGATCCTGGAAATTCATTCAGGCTCCTAGACTGAGCTGATCCCTTGCGCACCTTTCCATGAATTCCTAGAAGCCATTGAGCAATCCCCAGTCATCACCCTTATCAGGTTCATCATCGGCTTCTACCAACATTTCTGTATCTGTGGGAATTCGTGTAGAACTGGTCGAAGGACTACACAACACTGGCAATACTTCATCTGCACTTTCTTCCTAAGGGCCAACCTCATTTTGGTAGGCAAAAGGGCGATAATTCCCTAAGTCAGTCTCGGCGAACAACACCTCGCTGAGATTATTGTATTCCGTGATCATATACTTCATACGGGGTTCATGGTCGATACGTATCTGATTTGGCAGCGCCTTCCATGGCAGCCACATGTGAGAAAGGTCAGTGGCTATGTATCCATTCAGGGCCTTGGTGAACTCCCTTTCGAAAATAATTATGTATGCATCGGGAATATCAGCCACTTGAATATCAATGACCTATTGTATTTGTGGGTCTATAGCAATCTACATGGGGATGCGGTTTATTTCACCCACGATGTTGATCTTTGTTTTATCCAGCTGGGTTACCTTTCTCTTCGACGGCGTGGGAGTGATGCCAAGAGCTTTGCAGATAGCCAAAGGCATGACATTGGCAGACGCTCCTGAATCGAGCAGGCAGTTATGCAGATTCTTTCCAAAGATCCTAATGGTGGTCAGGAAAGGGGGAGTTTCCAGTCTCCCTTGGAGGATGCCCACAGGTGTGTCCATTTGAGCTACCTGACCCTTGTTCCTATCACTATCCATATCCTTGGTTTGCTTAAATTGTTGGTCCTTAGAAAACTACCTGGCAGCCCTTTCCGGCTCCTTTTCAATTTGTTTACTTGCTGGCTGATTCGCAGGAACATCCCTCCTTTTCCAGGCATTATCCTGTATTTTCGGTTCCTTCCTGGGCTCCTCAAAGGTTACCCTCTTAACTAAGGTTTCTTGTGTTGTATTGGAGGACGGAGCCCCATTCAGAATCCTAAAGAAAGCATGCCTTACGGTGGGAACTTTAAGTAATTCAAAGGCTGAAAAATTGATTTTTACCTTCTTAAACTCTTCTGCTACATATTCGCCCATCTGCTTGATTTCAGAGCTAAAAGCTTGGCCTATAGCAGAACTAGGGGTTTGGACCTTGTTTGTTTGGACGAGTTTTGAGGTTGGCCTTGAGGCTGATTCTGTGACTAGTTTTGAGATTAGTTCTTGTTGAAGTATTGGGCGGGTATATGAGGAAGCCCAGGGTTATTGCTGGCATTTGGATCAGGCGGAGTGGCAAAATTATTTGGTGGGGTAGAGGTTGTGAAGGGTCTGCCCGCTTGTCTATTCCTAAGGAAGTAGGGGCTCGATCGTTGATGGAACATGTGGACCTCATCTACAAATGGTTTCGCTTTATCTACCGAACCATTATCTATCGAATCGAAAAGCTGAGCCAAAGTTTGTTCATTACTTACCTCTTGCGCTATCTCATCCTCAATGGGAGTAGGCTCGCCTTCGGGCTCATTGTGGTCACCTCACGGAAACGGTGCCTAATTGACTACCAGACACGAGGAATCGTAGGGCTCAAATGGGACGATGTCCCTACAGTTTACATTGTTGACTGCATTTTGTACTTCTACTTGGAAGATTTCAACAGCTGTCTGGAACTCGGGACAATCCAGCTTAGAATGCCTGCTAGTTTTGTGAAGTCGACACCATCCGGACAAGGCTTCCTCAGCCAAATACACGCCGCTGGATGTTTTGTTGTTGCTTACCGGTTGATTGAAAGGCGTAGGGATGCCACCATTGTTGGGCCTAGTGTTCCATGTACGATTCTGCCTCTGAGAAGGTCTCATTTCTGTATTTTGATTAGTGTTTTTCCCCCTCTCATAATTCTACCCAGAGAAGGTGCCTACTTCTTGATTATCTCTATTGTCTCTATTGTCTCGACTGTCCCTATTGAGATTGGCCTGGAAGTTGCGTTGAGAGGCCTGCAACTGGTTATTCTGATTCTTCAGATGCGTCATCTCCATGGAAATTTTCTTGATCATCTTCGTTAGTTCCTCTAGCTTGTCCTTCTCAGTAGCGCTCCCGGGCGGTGGCACCAGATTTTGGAAGAAAGCAGGCGGGGCCGCCGGCTAATTTTGATAGGCCAGAGGAAAGTCCGGTCCCGACAGGTACAACGGCGCTTGGGGCTGTTGGGAATACGCCTGCTAGTGCGGAGCCACCTGGGAATAATTATACTACTGTTGGGGCTGCAAATAGGAAGACGCGAGAGGTGCATAATTTAGTGGTTGCCCCAGATGAGACACCATAGGAAATTGGGGTACCTGGTTCATAAGAGGGGTTTGATGAGCAAATGCCTAATTAAGCCCCTGAATCTGCATCAGGTGGGTGACAAGCCCCAAAGAAGGTAGTGGGCTGGAGATATTTTGCCCCATGTCTGCACTAGCGACCACAGCTTCCGCACAGGCGGCCAGTAGGGTAGCGGGCGGTGGGCGCATCCTTTTCACCAAGGCTGACGTGAGGTTGTCCAATGCCGCGTAGTAGACCGAAAGAGCAGCCGCATCATTATGGATGTATGGATCCTGAAGCCTCATGTGAGCTTGATGGAAGCGGTCATTGAAGGAGCCAATAGGTTCGTTGACCTCCTTTCTGATAGACATGAATTGTTGGTAAGGGTCCGCAGGGTTGACAAGGATCTTGTATTTCTGCAAGAAGGTATTCTTCATCAGGTTCCACGAGGTGATGGATCCCCTTGGTAGATTGATGTACCAGTAGAAGGCCTCTTCCCCCAATGAATGCGGAAAGAGGTGACATGCGACGTCCTCGTGGTCCACTTGCATTTTGGTGATCGCCATTTCGAATATCTTGATATGCTCTTCAGCCGTCCTTTGCATGTCGCGTGGATGGAACTTCAAACAAAAGCCCTCCGAATTCTTGGGCATATTATTGTAGACTACAAAGTGTATCGGTGAAGGGTTATACACTAACCAAGCCATGGAGGATGGTGGAGGTGGCACTTGTTGTTGGAGAACAGGGATTTGGGGCTGTATTGGCAATACAACCACAATGTGGGGCTGCCCTTGAGCTATGGCTACTTGGAATATGCCTTGGGCTGGAAGGGCCGGGAGAGGAGCGAACCCCTGGCTACCAGAGGTAGGATGTGCAAATGTTGTTTGAGATGGTTGGGTGGAAGATGAAGGCCAGCCAAATGAAGGTGGGGGTGAAATAGAGGCGGATGGAATGGAGGAAGAGGAAGAGGCGGAGCTACTTCCTTGTGCTCGTTTTGCCCTCGTGGGAGGCTGCAATTCTTCAAATTCTCCTTTGTTTGGTGCTGATCGTAGAAATCTCTGAAACCTTTTCAGGGAGAATGATCTGATTTGATCCAGCTTCGCTTTATCCTCTAACTTAGTATCTTCACCGTTGCCCTCCTTCTAGCGCCAGTTCTGTTGATGATATTTTTATTCACTTTTCAACATAGGCAGTGCATAGGTGCACTACCTCTCTTGAAAGATAATCTTCCGCAATCAGATTGTAGAACACTATCCCAAGGTCTCTCGGATGTCAGGTCATGACAGTTCTTAGATACCTCGATAGTTTGATGTGATTTGCTAGAATCACAAGGCGGTCTTACAGAAAATACAAAGTGTGGACATAAAGCATGAAGTTGGATTTTGGAATGGAGTTCTTAGAATAGAGGCAATTATACTTTGGCTGTAGGTTCAAATAGCAATCTTAGACTCCATTTAGTTGTTGAATTTGGCTTTATAATGTGCAATGAACCTTGGTATTGATCAGTTACTAATAAAGGGAAAAAGAGCGACGGAGGAGAAAAGTTCCTAAGTCTGAAGCTTGCAATGAATAATGATAATGGAGTTCCTACAATGGACAATTCCTCAAAACAATATCCCACTTAACTAGGGATTTCACAGTATTATGGAAATTGTGCTATCTTCTAAGGGTTGCAAATATTTCATCATTCATCCACCACATACATGCATGAACTAAAGATAAATGTTTGGGGCAGCTTCAAATCAAGTCTAGGATAACTTTGCACAGCTATCTACCTTAAGCAAACAGCAAAAAGTATGGACTAAGGGATCATCAACAAAGCATGAATTTTCATAATCACCCAACAACATTCCTAAAATTTATCCAAATGAAGCAAACAACTAACTAAACAGCCATAAGATCTAAGCTAAACACATGAAATAGGAGAATGAATCAAGTGACATAAGAGAAATCAAGAAAATACACCAAGTCAATGATATTATGCCTTTACAACAACTGAACTCTCCCCTTTGCAAATGAGGGGAGTGCTCTATTTATAGTTTCCAAAAAGTTAAATGAATGGCCAAGATTCATTCTCATTATGTGGCCAAGATTCATTACAAAATAGGGTTTCACCTACCCCCAAATAGGTTTACAATTTAAAAATATTTTTTGTCTATTCCCTATTTCATCATCTAGTGGATGGCACTATTGCTCTTTCATCCTATAGCTAATTGTTGTTTTCTTGGATGTAGCTACTCCTTAGGGAGATCTTCTTCTTTGGCTGGGCTACCCTCTTGCTCATCGTAAGCTATGTGCTCTATGTACTTGAGGATGATGGCCTGGAGCTTGTCGATTTCAAGGATCTCGCATCTTAATGCCTGATAACTCCATTCCTTAGTGTTCTCTTCCAGCCTCTTCTAGTCCTCGTCATACATCAAGCCTTGGTCTTTGAATAGCTCTGATCGGTTGAAGGCACGGGTAGCATAACTCAGGAACTCCGTTGTGATTTCTCCAGCTGTCCCATCCTTCATCTTTTCCTCAAAGTATGACTTGACCTTCTCGGCATCCATTTGCACTGTGGGCATATCATAGCTCGTCATCAGCTTGAGATACTCGGTGCATTCTGCCCGGATCTCCTTAACCCACTCAATATCTGGATCCACTCTGCTCAGGATTTTCTCTAACCTCTCCCTCTAGTTGAAGAGGTCTCTGCACCACACATCCACCAGCCAATGATCTTCTGTCTTCTGCTCTAGCTTCTCCTCCCACGTGCTCTTCAACATTTGAAGGATGGCTTCAATTCTCGGGAGGGTGGAGTCATATGGTGCAGAGAAATTGGTGCAGAGTCTCCTCGTGCTCTCTAGGGACTGGATCAGGTCCAAGAACTTGTTGGCTTTCCGTACAACCCTGCTGATTCCCATGTTTCTGATGTTTGTGACCTACCAGAACCAATCTTCGATGGTCTTCTCCAAGTTCTTCCTCCTCTTTAGTTTATCTATCTGTTCTTTGGAGAGTAACTGCGGTGTGGCTGTAGAGGTAGTGGGCAGGTCGTCCACTGAGGACCATTGCTGGATATAATCGGTTAGGGCAGCAACCTACGCCTTGAGTTCATCTTTGGTGACCTTGTCCTGCTTGATCAGGTGCACCACTGTGGCCACTGATTCTTCCAGATGTTCAACCTTTTGTTCCCTGGTTGCTGTCCCCAAGTCAATGGTGGAGATGTTGTAACTCACCCCTACCTAGCCAATAGTTAGCGTTGCTATTTGTGCTGCTAGGGAGCTGGAAGTGTCCATGGTTATCTTGGAATGGACCTTAGGCTTCTTCTCCTTCTTTGTTGTGGTCAGGGATCTTTCAGCACTGGGGTTGTCTTTTCAAGCTATTTCTCCAACCAGTCGGGCATGGCAAATTTATCCTTGGGTGCATCCTGGCTGCCCTCACCCTTCTCCATCAAAGGCAAGACCTCTGCCTCCTTTTCCTTTTATGTTTCTCCCTTTTCTTTGGCAGCTTCCTCCTCCTCATTGGAGTCTTGAATGAATACGAGGTGCTTTATGAGCAACTTGGTGGACAATTGTCGGGTGGGACTATCTTCTTTTGTTTGCTCCTCTTCTTTCTTCTCCTCAGTAGCCTTGGCCTCGTGGCTCTTGGAAACATGGGTCTCAGCCTCGGTGATATCTTTTATCTATTGCTCTTCCGACGGCTGCCCCTCTTCAGTAGATGGTGACTTTTCTGCCTCCTCCCTCACGTCCTATGGCTGCTGCGCTGACTCCTCCTCCAGGTCGTCATCAAAATTTTGGATAATTTCTTTGGCGCCTGAGCCATCCTCTTCATCCCTGCTCTTAGAAGAGCCTGTTTCCTCCTCCTCATAGACCACCCTGTCGATGGTTCGGTGCTCATACTCGGGGTGCTCATGATATTCTTCGGCCTCTTCCTCAATAGGCTTCAAGGATTCCTGCTCTTGCTCCTCCAACTCTTTTGAAATCTGCATTGTGGCTTCCATGGCTGGCGGTCCTATTGGCGATTGTGAAGGCTGAGCTGTTGTGAGGGCTTGGGCGAGGGCTGCTTGGAGAGTGGGGTCCATTAGGATCTGTGAGAGCTCAGAGGGAAGACTTTGCATATGCCGCGCAAGGGCCTCAGGCATAATGGTGAGAGGAACAGGCGATGCTATTGTTGCCAGAGGGAGTGATGTGATGGGCGACATAGTAGTAGAAGAGGAAGGGGGAGTGGTCATGCGAGAAGAGGATTCGATGTTAATTATTGACCCAGCTAGGGGCGAGGAGGCAAGATGGACTGAAATGTCCACCGCCTGTGGAGATGAGGCAAACGCAGCCAGGGAGGCGGGATGGATTGGTAGTTCAAGCTTGGTGAAAGGCACCCAGAAACCCAAGGGAGGAAATCCGACAGACCAGGACCGGGGAGGAGGATTGCCGTCGGCGAGAGTTTGGAGTTTGAGTTTAATGGCGAAGACAAGGTTCGGCCCTGGGGTAGCGGATTGCCCTACGGGAAGAACAGTTGTGCGACCGAAAAGTTTTGGATCGGCGGTGAGGGCATTTCTGATAGGGTTTGCGAATTTCAAGGCATGGGTAATGAGCATAATTTACCATTCTTTGATTTTGTGCAACTCTAATTAATTGTTCCATTATTTAAATCCTCCAAAATGATGAAAAAAGATGGGACAGAAAACATGGATGGCCTACCTCAAAAACGTAGAACTGGAAGGTGTAGGATCCACCGGGGGTCGACAGAGTGAAGTTGATGCCGAGGATCGCGACGCAAACGAAGGCTGTGGGCTCCAGTTGATCGCTTGTGCAATTCGCTCCAATTTGGACAATGAAAATGACATTAGTGGGTTGGGTATTTAATACCCCAACCGCCATTAATATGCGTATTAATTACTGGTACGACCGCGCCAAATGTTGGTGAAATTTCAAATTAGGTCGGCGGCAATGGCGGAAGCTCTGGGGCGCCGCGGCCGGAAGGGCGCGAGGTGACGACCGCCATTTGATTTTTGACAACTTTGAACGGCCATGGCGGAGAGAGCCTCGAGGCCCAAAGGGCGGACAGCAGGCGGAGGTCCGCCGTCGACGGTGGTGGAAACGTCATGGAGTTCCGAGGATGGAACTCCGGACAGTCAGGCCCGGAAGGCGGGGTGGCAGTCAGCTAGAAACGACACACCACGGCGGAAAAAGGTGAGGCAGGACCCAAGGAGTGAAAGGACACCGGAGGCTCACCGTCAATGATGGCAAGCCCGGGACAGAAGTCCGGTTACGGACTTCCGGGGTCCGGGTCGGAAGGGGCAGGCACTGCCCAAAAGTTTACGACAGGTTTATGCGGAGGGCAGCAGGGCGGGCCCCGAGGGGCGGAAGGACGTCCGAAGAATGCCGCAGAGGACGGCGAACACCAAGGGGAAGTCCAAAAAGGGAACTCCAGGCGCCTGGGCCCGGAAGGGCACAGGGCCGTCCCAGAGCCAAAATGCCAAAGGGAACCCACGAGGCCCCGGAGTGCAGCAAAAACCAGAAGCAGAGGCATGATCGATCTATGATGAAACCTTGGAGTAACATCAATCATGCAGAACATAAAAAAAAAAGAGGGGTACACAAAACAAGGTGACCCCAAAGACTCGACAAGGTGAAAGAAAAGAGGGTCCCTGTTCTGAACGAGGCGTGTGTGCTAAGGGCACAACAGGTCCCTACTATGGTTGATTTTTAAATGAAATCACCAAAATTGTCGTGCCTCATAATACTCACACAAGGGAACAAAGGAAGCCTACGATAAAAAGGAATCATTTAAAATACAATCCAAACTTATGATATCGGTCTCACAATGAGCTAAATACAAGATATGCATGCAGGGGTAAAAATTGTAAAACAGAGTCACGTAATTACAAATATGAGTTAACTATTAATAAATCCATATCAATCGATGCACATGAGAATGCAAGGCTTCAGCGATATCTAATTTAGAAGGCTATGAGAGCTCAGTCCATAGGTTTAATAATAATATTATTATTATTTTATAGTCCACGATACCCGACAATCTGTTTTTGGGTCTACAAACGACCTACAGCACTATGGGACTCCTCGTACTCCCAATATTTAGGGAGGCACCTAACTCGTGCTCCACAATATCAGGTGTACATACCTTACCCCCTGCAGGATTTGAACTTGTGACCTCTCTTTCAAGAGTACAAGTTCTCCACCATTAGGCCAAAGAAGGTGATATCAAGATCTCTTTATGGATATAGACTATTCTAAAAATAAGTGTCTTCAGTGGTCAAAGAAAATGGATTTTAGAATAATAGCAACATAAAAGATTGTTTAAATATGAGATCAAATTTCCAACCAAATAAGACATAGCCCACGAGACATGTAAAGAATTCCATTTCCACCCAGCAACAAGGCAGACCCAAGGGTGACACATGAATTTCCCCAACAAAATCAAGAAATCCTAATCATAAAAATGACTCATAAATTATATTTTATTTTTAACATACTTTCAAGAGCCAAGAGAGCGAATAGAAGGATAAGGTTCAAGAGGAGATTATTGGAAATACTAAAGGTTCAAACAAATAGAAAGATAGGCCTATGTTAAAAAATAGATTCAAACAAATGTAGTTGGCAGGTGTAAAGATAAGCTTGAAACCTTTACCAGCAGCTACACTGCTTGTGCCTCTATGGTGTAGGAGGTGGGCAAAGGCAAAGAAAGATATAAAAGGTTAATTGCATTGCCTGAATGAAAATGGTTACAATTGCCTCTATTTATAGAGGTCTTTGGAGAGATCTGGAAGATCTCGAAACTACTTCACATGGAGCTAAAAAATTGCACATGTTTTTGGTGGTCAGTGAATGACAACGAAGAGATGGTCGGTGGAAGATGGTAGAAGCTACTGCCTTTAATGTTTTCGGTGGTAGAAATTAATATCTGCCAATAGTCCCCCCTAATTTCTACCACTAATTACATCATTGTCTTTCATCATCTAAGCTTTAGCTCATACAAACACAAACACTTTTTCATTTTATCTGATGCTTTTCACTACTTCCTTAAGCTCTGTGGACAGGATCACAAATGGTGACAGGATCGCCTCTGAAACTTAGCTCTTGACGTCTGTCACAAATGGTGACAGGATCACCTCCAAAATCTTGCCTAACGTCTGTCACAAAAGGTGACAGGATCCCCCAAACAATCTCCTTGTCTTCTCAATCTGCGACATTCCACATAGCCTTCAATCTGTATGGCGGTGGATGCCACGGTCTCCTTCCAAACAGCGGTGGGTATTTCCAACCATCGAACTCTACTTCTGACTTGAAATCAGCGGCTTCCTTCTTAACTTTTGTTGCGACTTCTTCAACTGTTCATCTTTGCCTTGAATAGTAACTTCTAAAATTGACCACCTTCACAGTTCTCATGCGGTAGCTTTTACAACATATGCGCCCCTTTATTTCTCCATACAGCGATAGATCTTGGTTTATTCCTTAGTAGATCTCTATTGAATCTGACTTCTACTACTAACACGTCCTTGGATGCGGCATCCTCAATCTCTTTTTGAGAATGACTTTCTTCACAGACAGCAACAACGATCCTGGTCTTCCAATAGTCAGAATTCTTTTCCTTCTGGACTTTTTACTTCTTCCAAAAGCTATGATCTTAAGCTCTCTGATTTGATGCCCACGGTCTGCAAACACAATCTAGCAACAACATATTTCAACAACACTTGCTTCTTCCTTGCTTTGCGCAAATACATCAACACATTCTTGGATCGCTCTTCATGGAGGATGGCATTATGACTCCACTTTAGTGCTTGGCTGTTGCACAGCAGCAAATTCAGAATGACTTCCTTCTTCAAAATGGCCTCTCAACACTGGGTCTACTATGCAACGATCTGCTGGCAGATTCTTCTGAATCTTCTTGAAAATCTACTCTTATAGCTATAGGCCTTTTGGATAGCATCAAATCTCTTGGGCGGTGGTCTCTGGCTTTCTATTACTCTTTCTTGCGATTTCTCAGCAGCTCCTCAAACATTGATCTTTTTTTTTAACAGCTTTTTCCCAAGCATCTTGGAAAAATAGTGATCTTCTTTATTGCAACAACTTCTGTAGTTTTTATGGGAAGCTTGAATTCATAGCACTCCATACACCTCCACTTTAAAATCTCAACTCCTTCATAATCTGGGGCTTCGTACAGCCGCTCTTTCTCCAGGCGACTCATGGATCTTCTCAAACTCTTTCACAGCAAACTCTCCCACAATCTTCTGCTCTCCAGGGTCTTCAACCATAGGCTCTGATACCACAAGTAGGAGGTGGGAAGAGGAAAAGAAAGATATAAAAGGTTAATTGCATTACCTGAATGAAAATGGTTATAATTTCCTCTATTTATAGAGGTCTTTGGAGAGATCTGGAAGATCTAGAAACTTCGCATGGAGCTAGAAAAATTGCACATGTTTTTAGTGGTTAGTGAATGACAGCGAAGAGATGGTTGGTGGAAGATGGTAGAAGCTTTTTCCTTTAATGTTTTCGGTGGTAGAAATTAATATCCGCCAACATATGGAAGCTTAGGAATGGGGCATGCACATCCCTAAGGGAATATGATAGATGAATCTGGTGAAAATATTGTAGTTGAAACAACGCTGGAAGGCAGGAAAATAAAGTGTGAAAGCATGAGACAAGGCATGCAAATAGTTTGATAGAATATACACAAAATTGATTTCCCCGGAAGCTATCTCAAATCTTAGAGCTCATGAAGCACTCCAGAACGCAACCTAACATTAAGAGCTTTATTTATTTTCTAGGCACACCTAGCCCTATGGGAATTGGTGGATGGAGTTGCGCTTACTTCACTTATCAGTAATCCCTATAGGATTACATGTGTATAGTTGATAATTTGGTGAACAAATTGCATATTTATATTAGCGGACGAAGGCCATAGGCATCTCCAGATTGTTGCAAGAGAAATTGTCCAGAGAGATGTGAACTGATTCCCCCATAAAATAGATACGATGATCTTGAGGAGTATATAGAGGTGATGCCAAATGAGACAATCTGAATAATAGAATTGCACTTGCAATGATTCAAAACAAAAGAAAATAGCGGGTGAAAACGCACAAATGACATCCCATATATATATTTACGATGAAAAGAGAGGGATTGTGACAAACTAAAATTCACCTCCACAACAAGGAATTTGAGATTCAATCAGATCTATGTGATTTCTCCCAGAATTTAATGGTTATGATCTAAGTCAATTCGAAGTTGGTTATCCCAAAAGAAATTCCATTCAATTACAAGTTTCCATTTTATTTAAACCATTTCAAAGGTACGAAATTCCTACTAATGAATTCAATGATAAACTTAGAATTCTTTGTGGTCTATTTGGGAGCAACCACACTATTTTACATTTACCTTAATAATTAAGAAGAGTAGTAATCATTTGGTAGACAGCTAGCAAATGAGAAAGCCTACCTGATATCGCTTACACTTGGAAAAAGACAGCTGAAAGGGTGTAGGGTGATGGAGCAACCAGATTGCCAAACATCTCCTCCTCTCGCAGTGATGAATCAGAAAGTTTTCTCAGACCAAGTTCTCATTCCCCTACTAAAATCACCAGAATAATTTTTTTCTTTTTTCTTTTTTTTTTCCTATTTTTTTTTCTTCTTCCAACCCATTTCTTCCAGAGAAAGTATTATTCTTCTTTTTTTCTTTTTTTTTTCCTACTTTTTTTTTTCCAACCTCTTTCTTCCAGAGAAAGTCTTATTCTCCGGAAGACTGTCCTTTTTTTATCCTTTTTCCCAATTAAAATCCCAGAGATCAGTTTTCATTGGAGGAATCTAATAATTCCCCCTTATTCCAATTTTTTTTTCTGTTACACAAGCTAAAATTAGCTTTTATTTTTTGCATGTTCTCAGCTGCATCAATTTGTAACGGCAAGAGTAATTGCTTTCCAGAAGATTCTCTGATTATTTTCCATTTTTCCTTGCTTTTAACAACAGTGGGAAAACTTATCTCTTTATTCAATTAAAAATCACATTACTTTCTATATCTAGATTATTATCCTTTATGATAGTAATTTGTCAATAATTATTAGAAAACAATTTAAATACAATTACTTCTACAATCACTAAATTTTATTTTATTATAATATTCTTGTTTGATTTATTTAATTCAATTTAAACATTATTATTATTTTATTTGTCAAATTCGCAAAACTATTAAATTTTTTATTTAATTTATCATAATACCTCAAATACAAATCAAACAAATTGAATCAATACCAAACCATGCCTAACTTCGTAGTGAGATAGAAAAAATCACGTGATGATGCGAATGGAGGGGCACTACACAAATAATTTAGTATTTCATAGTAGGACCAAACATATTGAGATTCAACATCACTATATTAGAGAATTGGTTCAACAGAGATTGATTGAGATTGTGTACTATAGTACAATAGATCAAATACCAGATATTTTCACAAAGTCTCTAGCTCATGAAGGGTTCCATAAACTCAGAGATCTACTTCATGTTCTTCCCAATGGTCATTATGGGGGAGAATGACAAAAATAATGCCGATTGGAGCAACCTTTCTTGACTTTAATGTTTATCATAAATAATGTTCTGGTGAATAGTAAATATTGTAGTTGAGTTATTGGTGAATATGGTTGTGTGCCATAATGTAACCTCTTTTTGGATCTCTATATAATAGATGCCCTGCCTCTTATTTCATTAAAGAAATTTGGACTTTTGTGTAATTGCTTGTGTTGTGATTAGCAATCACCATTGTTGTATTATTTTTCCTTCAATCATAACTATCAAAGAATGACTCTAAAATGTGGAGGAAACTTTAATTTCAACATGGAAATCCACAAATATATAATGTGATAATGAGGTTACCATACATAAAAATTGTTGAATTGCATAGTGCATATAAATGATCATATATAGATATTTTATCAAATTTTAACCCTCTTGTTTATATTATGCTATATTATCAAGCATTAAACTTTAAAGAGTATGATGAATGTAGGAAAATTCATCTATATATAGTTGGTTCTATGAATGAAAGATGCTAGAGCAGTTCTAAAAGATGAAAGTATATAGGATTTTACAACTATAATTAATAAATGGGTGCTTAGTACATTTAATTTTTAACAATATATAAATCTTCAGTTATGTTACCAAAAACTTGAAAATGAAAATATTAGGAAATCAATAGAGTTCAAGCCAAAAGCACCAAGAACAACATTCTATCTTAAGGAAGAAGACAAGCTTAGATGATGTTATCGGAGGTTATTCGATGCTTTGCAGAGAACATCGTTCTAGCTTAAGGAAAAAGACAAGTTTAGAGAAAGCTATCTAAGGTTATTAAGTACTTTGTAGAGAAATCCAGTGTTGCAGTTTGCACTAGCTGTCATACGACAACTAAGAAAAATGACTATGCAAACATTCACGTCTAACATGAACCTGCATTATATGATGGGTCTACAAATGATAAGATGGATGTCCAAACTTTTATAAAAAATTGGGAAGCTTTGTTAATCATTAATTATAAATTTATATACAAAATTTTAGAGAAATTAAGTTTGTAGATGGTTATAAGCATGTTGATATTTTAGGAATTGTTTTTGGAAGCAATATATAAGAATCAAGGATTTAGAGAATGTTCAACGGTATTAAAAGTAAATCAAGATATGATCCATATATTGCCTTGTCCTACTGAGGAGTTTTAAATTTTATTGATATAATATTAGGCTTTCATCCCTCATATTTATTTTTATCTATAGTGGATAGACCATCAATCTATAGAGTAGATTGGCCTCAATCTTTTTTTAGTGTAAACAACAATAGATTGCCTAATAATAGTATTTAATATTAGAATAAAGGAAATCTTCCCTTATAATGAATAAGCCCACATTTTAGAGAGCTAAGGATTGAATTATTAGGTTATAAGGATATAAATAGGAGAATGAAGATCTTGGATGAAACCAACCCTCAATTAAAATCTAATTGTAGTCTACATAAAACAAGACCTTTCAACAATTGAAGAATTCTAGAGGATTTTTTACCTCTTACAAAATTGTTTTAAACAAAATAAAGTTGTTTCCATCTACAAGTATTTTCCCTTTCTCATGGTACTCTTGGATTTTTTTTAGTTTTAGACTTTTAGTAGGGGAGAGGGGCCCATAGCAGAGCAACCTAACTTTGTGTTTCTCAAAATCCTACATGGAAATTTCAAATCAATCCCAATTCTGTACAATAGTTTATTTGGCAACTGATTTTATTCTATATTTCGTTTCAAGGCCACAACATCAAATATGATGCCACATCAGCATGCTTTTGTTGGGGTATCCAAAAAGGACAAAAAAAAAAGTGAGACTGATAGTTGTGCACTATGTCATGTTTTATTGGTGTGCTAATGTGGCATCACATGATTTGTCACTTTGTGCACTTTATGGATAAAAATTGTTTCACAATTGGATATTAAAGTGCTCCACTATGGGGCCCACTGAGGACTACTTCTATCCCCACTATTGGACTATGCTCCATTATGGGCCCCTCTCCCCTACTATTTGTAGGATCATATTTTTCACGTGTTGCTTTCTGCATGCAATTTTCCCATAAAATTTTTTGAGCTTAACATTTTACAAAATTATGTCCTAAATATAGATGATACAATCCAAAACTCGAAATGCATATTCCAAATGAAGTGGCTAAGAATAAAGAAACAATCAAAAATATTTCCCAAGTACAAAATACCCTAATTACCCTCAATTGATTCAAGGTTTAAAGCATCTTTAAAACATTAATAAAGTTCCCAAATACTGGAAAATTAAAAACATATAGAAGTAAAAAAAAATGGACACAAATGTGAATTCCGTCTAAACAAAATATAGGAAATAAGAAAGTTTGACTTCTAAATTAAATTGGGCTATTTTTAGGGAGGAAGTCTATTCTAAGTATGTGTGGGTATTTATTTGTGGTTTGAGACAAGCCTGGAATTTGACAGCCACCCCTACCTGTCATATGAAAATTTTGTTATGGTTTGTTCATTTAAATGCCTATCACTTTATGTTTTATGAAAAAATTTAACTGTCAAAAAATATTTAATTTATATTTTTTTTATATAAAATCTTTTATATTAAAATATTATTGATTTTATTAATCATACATATTAAATATGATTTTTTTTTATAAACTTCTATTTTTAATAAGAGAAGTAATTTGACTTTTTTTAAATATTATGTGTCATATAAATTAATTAAATATTTTTTATAGGAATCATACGTCTTAAAAATACCAAATAAAAAATAAAAAATATAATAATTTGATACAAACTTTCATTATATAATTTGCATATATTTAAACACAAAAAACAACTTTTGGAAAGAAAGGAACTATTTTCTTTTATTATTTTTAAATTGAGATGCAAAAATTAATGATGCATTACATAGAAAATGAATAAAAATAAATGTTATCAAAGGTCAAGAACTCTTCTTGACTTTGTATTCTTCCATATTTGATATACTTTATTCCAATTTACATCATTTTCTTGAGGTCCATTTAAAGACACTCTCATTAATGCATCCAATGTATCCAAACCCAACCTTGACTTTCTAACATCTTTGATGATGTTTTGTTTTGAAAATCCTATTTCACAATCAACAGTACTTGCACGAGTAGTAAGCACAACTTCTATGCCAATAGTCTGTATTACGAAAGACTCTCCATGCATCTTCATCTTGAAACCCTCACAACTCAAATGCAATGAATCAACAAAAGAGTTTAACTCCCTTTTACAACCGGAAACATCAAATATGGATACAAATTCATTTACATTATTTGAAGTAGTATCTTGCAAATGTTGGAGAAGCTTTATCAATTTCAAACCTATCCAAAATAATTATATAAAAATAAAAATAGTTTAATCCTTATTCAACTCATTATCTAAAATTTCAACATGCTCACCAATAAAACACAACTTTGTATTAACTTGAAAAAAAAAAAACACAATTGTTGTATTATATTAAAAAAAATCAAAGCCGGTGAATCACTTGTAAAAAATATGTTTAATCCTTAAATGTTGTATTATGTTGAAAAAAATCAAAGCTGAGAATAATTATTTGTAAAAGGAAACTAAAATTTCAACATGCTCATTGCTTACCAATAAGTTTTATGTTGTATTATCTTGAAAAAAAAATTAAAGTTGGGAATCATTACATACAAAATGTTGTTGAAAAAACAAGTTACAATGCTATAAAATAAATGCTTTCTAATAGTGAAAATTTGTGTTATGTGATTATTCATAAGGATACCCTATATATATTAAAAAAATGTAAAATTAGAAAATATTGATAATTAGAAATAAATCTAAAAATCTTAAATTTAGTGTTAAAGTTTCTAAATTATGTAGAAAATAAATCTTGTTAAAATATTCATAAAGTTAAAAATCAATTATATTCTATTTTGAAAAGATTTTGAATTAATATAATTTTTATAATAAATGTTATAAATCATATATATTAATAAAAAGCAATGATAACTATTAGTAAAAATGTCAAAATTATTAAAAAATTAGAAAAAACTATATTCAATTGAAAATATTATATTTTCAACATATTTTGAATTAATAAATATATTTATAATAAATCATATATAATATAAAGTTAAATTAGAAAGAATTATTCCAAATCTAAACTAATTTTTATTTTTATCATAAAAATTATTTTATTTTATATATATATATTATTTTATATATATATATATGTATATAAATTATTTTATATATATATACAATAAATTTTTACGGTTTAATAATAATTTTAAGTGTCAATTTTATGGTTATATAAAAATATAGCAAGTCAAATGATACGGTCTAATAAATTTTAAGGTTGTAATATACCGTCCAAAATGCAAAAAACGGTCAAATAGACCATCAAATTCCAGGCCTAGTTTGAGAAAATGGAAAATCTTGAATAATCATATTATAGAAAATTTTGTATATGGATATGAATAATCGATCATTATCAGAAACACAAAAGACAGCTTGCAAAGATTTATCTATCAACAAGCACGCATTAAACTACCTCTTTTCCTCTTGAAATAAACAATCTTTTTCTCGTCTATGCTATATTATATTCATGTATTTGATTCAGCTGGAAAAATGAACCCTCATAACGCAAAAATCCTAACACAATTCACCCAAGATTTACCATATTAAGGAAGAGAAACAATTAAATTTCAATATACTTACTGCCAATTACATTGATGTAAAATAAAATAAAAAATAAGAGGGTAGCACAGGAAGTACTCTCTATAAGCTAGTAGGTATTTATTCCTCTACATAAGAATATGATAGGACAATGAAACATAGAACAGTCTCTTAACAAGGCATTCTCTCTATTTGAAAACAATGTCTAAATGGTAAGGCTTTTTTGATAGCAACGTTTCCACGGTTCAAAGTCTTAAGGAAAATATAGTCTTCCCATAATAGTGATCGAACACCAAAGACGGTAAGGCTGTTTTGATAGCAATGTTTCCACGGTTCAACGTCTTAAGGAAAATATAGTCTTCTGATAATAGTGATCGAACACCAAAGACGGAACATGTTTCAAGATGGTGAGGAGCAGTGTTGATGAATTTGTCAAGCAACGCTTCTCTGCCTTGATCGAAGCTTGGGATATGCCAATGGAAGATTATCCTCACATGCTCTACTCCTCTCGGCAACGCATCCCATTCATTTACGTCAATAACCTTTAATATTACGATTAAGGAGGAGCCTGTGAAAATGAACGCACCTGAATCAGACCTCTCACTGTGGAGGAGGAGATCCGTCGGTGAGATGATTGCCAATCCTGACTAGCTGCCTGAGGGTTGGAACACAGAAAAAAGAATCAGAAAAAGCGGTTATTTTGATAAGGTGTTCCATAAGTATTTTTTTTCTTTTTCCAACTTTCTCAGTTGGAAATAGGATCTGATGGGATTTTTCTAAATGTGAAATTTAATCATATTTTTTAATTGTTTTTGAAAATTCTCAGTATTATATAGAGCTAGCTACTGGTTATAGTTTTCCATCAAGGCCAGAGGTAGAGTGATATTTAGAAACAGGAACGAGGAAAAAGCCAAAGGGTAATCTTTGTTAATATTAAAATATCATTCTATTTAGTTTTATTTGAATGCATTTCTGGATGGTTATACTATCTGATTTACCACAGGAACATGCAATAAAAGGGTGAAAGTAGGTCCCCAGCTTTCTGTTCAAGTACCTGTCATGAGAGGACAACTCTCGTTGGCTCAAGTACAAGCCATGCAAGAATCAAAACTGTCATCTACTGTCATTGGCTCAGGTACATGCCATGATAGGACAACATCCATGAGAGGCCAACTGTCGTTGGCCCATGTACAAGCCATGCAAGAATCAAAACGGTCATCTACTGTCGTTGGCTCAGGTACATGCCATGAATGGATAGTAAATGAGACACTTGCCAACAGGGGAAGCTTAGAAGCCTGCAGCAAGAGCAGGAACATGGGAAACTCAACATAAGCTAATACTATATAGACAACCTATATTTTTTTTTTTTGGTATAGTCCATATTCACAGCCACTTATAATCCTTTTTCTAAAGTGATATGATCATGTAATCCCTCCACTGCTGTAAGAAAACTATACAGGAAGATTTTGGTTTGCATATGGTATTACATGGTATAGCTGCTAAATCAATGATGATATAACTAATGTAATTCTGTTGTATGCATTTAAACTATTATTAATAAAAAAAATCATTTACATATGCAATGAATTTGTTTTATTAATAATAGTTTAAATGCATACAAAAAAATTACATTAGTTATATCATCATTGATTTAGCAGCTATACCATGTAATGCCATATGCAAACCAAAATCTGCCTGTACAGTTTGTCTTACAGCAGTGGAGGGATTACATGATTAGATCACTTTAGAAAAAGGATTATAAGTGGCTGTGAATATGGACTATACCAAAAAAAAAACAATATAGGTTGTCTATATAGTATTAGCTTATGCTGAGTTTCCCATGTTCCTGTTCTTACTGTAGGCTTCTAAGCTTCCCCTATTGGCAAGTGTCTCATTTACTGTCCTTTCATGGCATGTACCTGAGCCAACGATAGTATAGATGACCGTTTTGATTCTTGCATGGCTTGTACTTGGGCCAAGGACACTTGGCCTCTCATGGATGTTGTCCTATCATGGTATGTACCTGAGCCAACGACAATAGATGACAGTTTTGATTCTTGCATGGCTTGTACCTGAGCCAATGAGAGTTGGCCTCTCATGACAGGTACTTGAACAGAAAGCTGGGGACCTGCTTTCACCCTTTTATTGCATGTTCCTGTGGTAAATCAAATAGTATAACCATCCAGAAATGCATTCAAATAAAACAAAATAGAATGAGATTTTAATATTAACAAAGATTACCCTTTGGCTTTTTCCTCGTTCTTGTTTCTAAATATTGCTTTACCTCTGGCTTTGATGGAAAACTATAAACAGTAGCTAGCTCTATATAATACTGAGAATTTTCAAAACAATTAAAAAAAATGATTAAATTTCACATTTAGAAAAATCCCATCAGATCCTATTTCCAACTGAGAAAGTTTGGAAAAAAAAAAAAACTTATGGAACACCTTATCAAAATAACTGCTTTTTCTGATTCTTTTTTCTGTGATCCAACCCTCAGGCCCAGTCAGGATTAGCGATCATCTCACCGATGGATCTCCTTCTCCGCAGTGAAAGGTCCGATTCAGGTGCGTTAATTTTCACAGGCTCCTCCTTAATCGTAATATTATCCTACGCTTCTGTTGTGTGAGGTCATGCTATCCACAAAAGGAAAAGAAGGCAAACTGTAATTCCAGTGGGGAGGTTAGCGTTGCATACGTATCCAGCTCCTCAATGCCCAATTTTAAGTGGAATCTAGCATGCTTGAGGTGGGGGCAGGCCTGCAGAAAGGCCATGTGGACATGTGGTGGGTTGAATAGGGAATAGTGCCAATAATATTCCAACCTGGGGCAGTTCCTCCCCACAATGTCTAACGTCACCAAGGCCTTGTGCTCTCCTCCTCTCACGTACTCCAGCTCCAAGTCCACTTCCAGCCGTTGTAGCTGCTACTGAGATGAAAGAAACTTGTGGAGGAAGTAACCATGCACAAGGATGTCCACCACGCACGGTGTGCCCGCATAGAGGTCGATTTCCGGGTTGGTGGAAAAGGAAAAGTATCCCAAAATGGTGTCCATTGTTTCCTCATTGTATTTGTGGTGGCGGTGAACATCATAGCAGAAATAGAGGCTCACGAGGCGGGTGTGTGAGAAGCGATTGTTGGAATGTTAACCCTAACTGCTGCTGTCACCTCCAGTCGTTTCCCACAATATCGCAATCAATAAAATAACCATTGCGATACCGCGGGAGACTTCCGTAATCTTTTTTTTTATCTTTAACCGCCAAAAAATTTTAGAGTACGGGAAAATTAATATTTAAGTTTTAATATTATTGTAAGGGACATTTTATTAAATGCATTTTGACCAAGAAAAAGCGGTTATGTAATTTGTAAAAAAAAAAATTTTGGGCCCTCTCTTCCGTGAATATTTTTCACGTGACTTTTTACTTCAACATATATTTTTATATGTAATTTACTTTTAATTTTTAATATGAATGTGAGCAAACAGAAAATTAACGAGCAGCAGCTCTGTGTTGAAGAAAATATTTTTTGAAGATTTATTTTTACTGTGTGAATTCCTCTGCCTCTGGCCTTCACGTGGTATCAGAGCAAGTTCGATTATCAGAGTCAATTTTATGAAAGAAGATTATCTGGGTAAATTTCAAAAATGGCAGCAAGCACAAGCTTGACAAACCCACAAATTCCACAGTTTAATGGGAAGAATTATGAGTACTGGTCAATTACCATGAAAGCACTATTTAGCTCACAAGATATATGGGATTTAGTAGAGAATGGATTTCCAGAGCTAGCAGATGTAGTAGCATACAATGCTTTAACACAAGCAGAGAAAGACTTATTAAAAGACACAAGGAAGAAAGATTCAAAGGCTTTATTTTATCTGTTTCAAGCTGTACATGAGAGCATTTTTCCAAGGATTTCAGCAGCAACAAAGTCCAAACAAGCATGGGACATACTTCAAACAGCCTATCAAGGCATGGAAAAAGTTAAAACAGCAAAGCTACAAATGCTGAGAAGAGATTTTGAAACAATATGTATGAAGGACAATGAATCTGTAGATTCATTCTACACCCAAGTCATTGGGGTGGTTAATCAAATTAGGTCTCATGGAGAGAATCTAGAAGATACCAAAGTTGTTGAAAATATTTTAAGGAGTTTGCCCACAAAATTTCTACCGGTTGTAGTTGCTATAGAGGAGACAAAGAATCTCGCACAGTTCTCATTTGATGAGCTGTATGCATCTCTAATTTTTCATGAACACAGGCTAAAAAGGTCAGTAGATACATCACTGGAGCATGCTTTCAAAACTCAAGCTTCAGTCAGTCAAGGAAGAGGCAGAGGTAGATCAAGAGGAAGAGGAAGAAACTCTTACAAAGGTGAAAGATACAGTCTATCAAGTTCAAGTGGAAGAGGTAGCAATCAAGGCTCAAGACAAAACCCAACACAAAATAAGTCACAAAATCAAAGGTATGATAAATCTCAAGTCCAATGTCACTACTGTAAAAAATATGGGCATTATATGAATGAGTGTAGAAAGAAGCAGTATGATAATAATAAACAAAATGTAAATTTTTCAAGAGAATGTCAAAATCAGAATTCAGATAAGAGCACAATGTTTTTAGCTTGTAATGTTGCTCAAGCAAATGAAAAAGATGTATGGTTTTTAGATTAAGGCTGTAGCAATCATATGACAGGGAATCTAGAAATGTTTTCAAGTTTAAATGAGAATGTAAAGTTTGATGTTACATTGGGTAATGACAACAAAGTGTCAGTCAAAGGAAAAGGAGATGTCAATATTTAACTAAACAGGGGGAGAAAAAGTATATTTCAGATGTGTATTTTGTGCCTGGTCTGAAACATAACTTAATGAGTGTAGGGCAACTGGTTCAAAAAGGGTATAGAGTAACCTTCAAGAATGGTCTGTGCATAATTTTAGACAAATACCCAAGCAACCAACTTATTGCAAAAGTTAGAATGACAAACAACAGAATGTTTCCCTTAAAGATAAGGCCAAATTTGAATATAAATTATGCTCAAGCACAACACTTAATGAATTCACAAGTGGGTAGAGAAGAAACTATAGCAGTAGTGCATAAAATCTTTCAAGCTGAGATAAAAGATGAAAACTAGTTATGGCACCTGAGATTTGGGCATCTCAACTTTGGAGGTTTAAATTTACTTCATAGGAAAGGCATGGTCAAGGGACTACCTTTAATAGAAAAACCAGAAAGGGTATGTGAAGGGTGCATTTTAGGAAAACAACATAGAGAATCATTTCCATCAGGAAAGTCAACTAGAGCAAAAGACCCCTTTGGAAATTATACATTCAGATTTGTGTGGACCTATGCAAACACCTTCAATAGGTGGTAGTTTTTATTTCTGACATTCATTGATGATTATTCAAGAAAATCATGGGTTTATTTTCTAAAGCAGAAAAATGAAGTGTTTGATCTGTTTCATCAGTTCAAGAATTTGGTTGAAAAACAAAGTGGTTATTATATCAAAGTGTTGAGAACAGATAGAGGTGGTGAATATATTTCAAGAGAATTTTTTAATTTTTGCAAAGATCATGGAATTCACAAGTAGTTCACAACTAGATACACACCTCAGCAAAATGGAGTAGCTAAAAGGAAAAATAGAACAATCATGGAAATGGCTAGAAGCATGTTGAAAGCCAAACATTTGTCAAATGAATATTGCGTAGAAGCAATATCTTGTGCAGCCTATATAATGAATAGGTGTCCAACAAAAAGTGTCATGAATATGGTACCTGAAGAAGCATAGACAGGAAGAAAACACAGTGTTACTCACATGAGAGTATTTGGATGTGTTGCATATGCACATGTGCCTAATGAATTGAGAAGGAAGCTAGATAACAAAGGAGAAAAATGTATATTTGTTGGATACAATGAAGAATCCAAAGATTATAAGCTCTATAATCCAATAACAAAGAAAGTTATAATCAGAAGAGATATACAATTTGTAGAAGATGAAGCATGGGATGAAAGCATAGAGAAGACAGTTAATATTTCAGCTAGTATACCTCAAGAGGAGAATGAAGTTTCAACATCAACAAATATTCCAGCTATTGACTCCTACCACTCCCATTCAAGCTCAGCAAAGTGGTCCACAAGTGACACCTACATCGACTGTAAGAACAACCTCATGTATTCAAGGAAGTAGTCCAACAAGAGAACAACAAACACCATCTACAGCAGTACCATCGGGTTCATATTCCACAAGTTCAAGTGACATGTCAAATCCCACATTGGCAAGTCTGAGAAGACAAAAAATCAGAAGCATAAGAGATATATATGAGCAAAATGAAGGTGAGAATAATTCAGATCAGATTTCTCTTACTGCATTTTATTCTCAAATAGAAGATCCAGTTCATTTTGAAGATGCAGTCAAACATGATAAATGGGTAAGTGCTATGGATGAAGAAATTGAAGCAATTGAAAAGAATCACACATGGGATCTAGTCAGTCTTCCAAAAGACAAAGATGTCATTGGAGTGAAATGGGTTTATAAAACCAAATTGAATGAAAAAGATGAAGTTCAGAAGCTTAAAGCAAGATTGGTTGTAAAGGGCTATTCACAATAGCCTGGAATTGATTACAATGAGACATTTGCACCTATAGCACAATTGGATACTATAAGAATGATTTTAGCTTTAGCAGCTCAGAATAAGTGGTCTGTATCTCAAATGGATGTAAAGTCAGCTTTTTTAAATGGTTATTTAGAAGAAGAAGTTTATGTGGATCAGCCACCGGGGTATGAAATTCTGGGTCAAGAAGACAAAGTTTATAAATTGAAAAAGGCACTGTATGGATTGAAGCAAGCCCCAAGAGCTTGGTACAGTAGAATAGACAGTTATCTTTTGCTGAATGGATTTGATAGATGTAGCAGTGAGCCCACACTATATACAAAAATGAATGAAGAAGGTGAAATATTGATAGTATGCTTATATGTTGATGATTTAATTTTCACTGGCAATTTGTCAATTGATCTATTCAAGGAAGACATGAAGAAAGAATTTGAAATGACAGACTTAGGTCTGATGAAGTATTTTTTGGGCATTCAAGTGAATCAAAATGAAAATGGTATTTTTATTTCACAGTCAAAATATGCAAATGACACTTTGAAAAGGTTTAATATGATGAAGTGCAAACCAGCACCAACACCTACAGTGACAGGTCTGAAACTAAGCAAGGATGATCGAGGGTCTACTGTTGATCCAACTTTGTTTAAGAGGCTTGTTGGAAGTCTCATGTATCTCATTGCCACAAGGCCAGACATTATGTATGGAGTAAGTTTGATTTCTAGGTTTATGGAAACACCAAAAGACACCCATTGGAAAGCTGGGAAGAGAATTTTAAGGTATGTAAGTGGAACAAGAAATTTTGGCATTAAGTATTCAAGTTCAGATGAGTTCAAACTCATAGGATACATAGACAGTGACTGTGCTGGCAGCATTGATGACAAAAAAAGCACGTCTGGTTATGTATTTAATTTTGGGACAGGGGTTGTCTCATGGTCTTCAAAGAAGCATCCGATAGTCTATCTTTCATCAGTTGAAGCAGAATATGTGGTAGCCACAAGTGCAGCATGCCAGACAATCTGGATGAGAAGAATTTTGAAAGAATTGCAAAATGAACAAATGGAGGCAACACAAATTTACTGTGATAACAATTCAGCCATAGCTCTTTCAAAAAATCCAGTCCTTCATAAGAGAAGCAAGCATATTGATACCAGGTATCATTTCATCAGGGAATTAATTAACAATGGTGACATATTTTTAGTGTTTTGCAGATCAGAAGAGCAAACTGCAGATATTTTCACAAAGGCACTGGGAAGAGATAATTTCATCTTTCAAAGAAACAGATTGGGCATGGTGGATAGCGCAGTTATGTTTAAGGGGGAGTGTTGGAATGTTAACCCTAACTGCTGCCATCACCTCTAGCCGTTGCCCACAATATCACAATCAATAAAATAACCATTGCGATACCGTGGGAGACTTCCGTCATATTTTGTTTTATCTTTAACTACCAGAAAATTTTGGGAAAATTAATGTTTAAGTTTTAATATTATTGTAAGGGACATTTTATTAAATGCATTTTGACCAGGAAAAAGCAGATAGGTAATTTGTAATAAATTTTTTGTTGGGCCCTCTCGAATATTTTTCACGTGACTTTTTACTTCAACATATATTTGTATATGTAATTTACTTTTAATTTTTAATGCGAATGTGAGCAAACAGAAAATTAACGAGCAGCAGCTCTGTGTTGAAGAAAATATTTTTTGAAGTTTTACTTTTACTTATTAATTCCTCTACCTCTGGCCTTCGGCGATTGATGAGGCAGTTGCAGATGGATGGTGTCACACTTTTGAAACACGACATGTCCACCCTACGATACTGCTCGTATAAATATTCTTCCTGGGATGCCACACCCCTGCAACACGATATCAAGTTTGCAACATCTTTCAATGATAACTTTTCTGCTATTTTAATTATTATCTCATTTGGGAGCTCTGGCAAGTTCATGCGAGTACACCTTGACCTTCTCCTTCCTTCTCTCAATTTTCTCATCCTACACAAAATCTGAATAAAATCATTCATGTTGATTTCAAGCTTCAGAATCATATTATGCAATTTACAAAATTTACAATTTAAAATTGAGAGAACGCCTACAGAGCAAGTCTTAATTCATGGGCGGATTTAAATAGCGCACATTAAGCGTCGTGTGCACCCCTCTTTATAGAAATTTATATTATAATTATATATATATATATTGATAGTTAAATAGCTGTCATATATATTAATATATATCATTTATGCAAAATTTATCAATGGAAAATTCACGGCCAACAATTTATCACCATGACAATTTGCAGGGAAAAAAATTAATTACATAAATTTTTGGCCATTAATTTTCCCTGGCGGTGAATTTTCCCGCAGTGAATTATTGACAGTGAATTTTCCATTGGTGAATTGCTGGCGGTGAATTTTCCTACAGCCATCATTTATAGTGTTTGAGTCAACATCCTTAGGCCACCCCAATACATACACTTCAACAGCCTTAGGTCATCCCAATACATACGCTACTATCGAAAAGAGTTACAATTGTAGACTGGCTAGACCTGCCCCAAACTACCTACAGACACATACTAACATACCCATTTCCCAAATTTTGATTAGAAACCAAAAACCAAAAAGGAAACTTCACTGGCTACTTAGGGTTTTCATTAACATTTATATAATAAAAATAAAAATATATAATATTTTATATAAAAATATGATTTGATTGTTTAAGAGAAATAGAGATGGTTGGTTGCATTACAAAAAGATGTTGCAGAACACAGTTAAAGAAACAGAGAAGGAGAAACAGAGTTGCAATTAAGGGGGCCCACACTAATCATCAATGCTTAGTGTAAGTTGTTTAAGCCTATCCTTAATTTAGGGCTTTTCCTATTTCTTAGAACAGAATTTTTGGAATATATATCAATAAATAGAGTACATTTAATCTATGGAAAAAGAGAGAGTGTTTGCTTGTGAGATGATTCAGTTCTTGAAATTTGACTAAGTTCAACACTTGTTACTCCCTTGATGCTTTATTTTCAAACATGCAAATGATCACAAACTGTAGAATAAGGATAAAATTCAGGTGAAAGACATGAATCAATGGTATCAAACTACCAAATACATAGAACTTAAACTCTAAAGATCTTGATTCAACAATGAAGCACAAATGAAAATAGAAACATAAAATAACAAAGCAATAATACCATGATTCTTATGCCATGGTTGAATCACCTTCATTGCTCTTCTCCATTTTGCTTTATATGCTAGCTTGCCCTCAAATTTATAGTATGCAAGAATATCAAACATAGTGGTTGTAATTAGTCAATTGGTATCAAAATGAAAGGGATAGGTCTCTTTTATAGAAAACCAAATTTGAATGAAGGGTCAAGATTAAATGATGGAAATCAATGGATGAGATTTCTTTGAGAAGAAAGAAAATAGGGTTAGGGCTAAAATAGGGTATAGTTAAGGATGGACGGTGGAGATTAAAAGTTAATAAAACCTTATCAAGGTTGAGATGAGAGATAAGATTTGGCACCGACAGAGAGGTAGTTTGAATAAATTAAATGGCATCAGAACCCTCAGTTAGAAAATTCATCACCAACAATTCACAACAAGGAAAATTTACAGCCATGACAAATTTATCGCAAAGAAAATTCACCACCATGGAAACAAAACTTTTAATGTGATGAATGTGGCAGTGAATTGAACCAACTTAATGTGATGAATGTGGTGGTGAATTGATGTGATGAATGTGGCAGTGAATTGAACCAACTTAATGTGATGAATGTGGTGGTGAATTGATATGTCATAGCGTGAATTGTTGATAGTGAGTTTTCCTAGAGCCATTTAATTTAGGAGAGATAGTGAATAATTAAATAATAAAAGAAATTATTTAATTATAGAAGAAGAGAGAAAAGTTGACTTTTTAATTAAAATAATTGGAAACAATTATTTAAATAGAAAGCATAGGAAAAAACAAATTAGTAAATAATTACTAGTGCAGGGAAATAATTATTTGATTATAGTAGGAAAATATCAATAAATAATTAAACAAATAGAAATTTATTTAATTATACATAAAAGGATTAATCACTAACATAACTAAATAAATATTAATATATTTAATTAATCAAAAAGAAAATAAATTAATTAAATAGTTAAAATTATTTAATTAATAAAAATAACAATTTTAGACAATAATTAAATAATAAAAACAAATTATCTTACATATTTTATAAACAAGAAAAGATTGAATGTATTGTGAGCCTCAAACTCAATATTTGGGGATTAAATATACACTATAACTAAATTATATCCATAGTAATTAGTTTTTTCCCAATCTTATAAGCCTTTCAAAAATTACCCAATACATGCAATCCTACTTTTCAAGTTCTAACTCACACTCTATGTGTATATATATATAGATAGATTATTAATAAATTTCTTTGATAAATTATAACTTACTAAATATAAGAAGGAAATTATTTTTATGGCAATAAGATTGTATTTAGAGATTTTTGTTTTAGATATTTAAATATATATTTTTATTATGATTGTAGAAATATTATTATATAAACAAAAATAATAAAATAAAATGAATATATATTTAAAAATTTTAAATAAACAAAATAACATAATTATATTAATAAAAATGGTTATTCTAATAAAAAGTAAATAATAAAAAATAAATAAAATGTTTGAATAAATACTAAAACAAAACAATTCTCTAAATAAATAATACAAATAAAATTAATAATTTTTTTAATGTAAAATAAAATAACCTTTTGTGAATAAAATATTTTTTAAATAAATAAAATTGGTTAATATATTTAAAATAATATTTTTCTTTTAGAAAAATATAAAATATAATAAATAAAATATAAAAAATATATTCATGTGGTCCAATTTGTTTCTATATACTTGGAGATAAAATAGAAGGAAGGAAATATTATTATATTCATTAACAAACTAAAATTTTAAAGCTAAAATTAAAAACTTAAAAGTAAATCGAAACTCATTATAATTTGTTTAGTATTTTTAATTTTAAAACTGAAATTAGTTAATTTTAATATATATTTTTATTTTGCAGTAAATTAATTTGAAAAAAAAATATATATATATATGATGAAGTGTTTGAATTTTTATAATTATTTAATTCATTCCATAAAAACAATTGCCTTCTTAAAATCTTTATGAATTTTTTGTTTGTGTTAGAATAGATCCACACCTCAAGATATAAATACCCAAGTTCTCTAAATTATAACTAAGTCATGCTACAAAGTTAACATATAGAAATATTAATAGCCATGATATTTTATTATTATTAATTTTCCTTTAGAATTTTCTATATATGAAAAAAATTAAAACATCCCCACCATATTTCACTTATACTATCTATCCATATGAGTGGAAGGGAAAATTACCTCATTATTATTTTTGGAAATCATGGCTGCTATTTGAAAAGCTCTATATGCAAGGAGGGGGGAAATTATCATGTTGGAAGCAAAGAAGGGTCCTTTATGAATCCAATTCACAAGTAGTTGTTTCAATGTTGACTGAGAGGCAGTAGTATGGGGGTAATTGGTGGTTAGCTCCAGTTATTCATCAGATTCTTAGTTTCAACATGTAAGAATTAGCTATGAAGGTAGCCACCGAAGATCTAGAGGCCTAATGGAAAGCACATGCATAAGAGAGATATAAATAATATGACAAGAATAAACTATATTCTGCCAATGATGCAAATAGAATGTAATGTGCCAAAGTACATAGGAGACCCCTTGGTTATACAGCTAAGGTGACTACATAGAAGGGCATAAGATTATGAAAAGTGTTGTAATATTATGACATGAGACAACTGTGAAATGCTATCACTCCACCTAAAGTGGAAAAGTGATAATGTGATAATCACCACAAATGGTGGATCACCCACAAAAGGTGGAGATATAATCACATGATGTGTCCATGAAAGGTTGATGTGATAAAGTATTAACATGATAAGTACAGCAAAAGTGGAAATTATCCAACTACCTCCTATGTGGTCCCAAAGTAAACTTAACTAAGATGTAATCATGACCTAGGACAAGGTACAAAAATTTTAATTACACCAACAACCCCCATTCAGTGCAACTCAGGGAGAATGTACACACAAGTAAATAATGCAATATGGGTCCCGAAAAGTAGGCCATGTTAGGTACCCATGTACAAATGCAATACAATCTCTCATAAAGCGGGGAAAAGGAGAAAGCCATGTAGGAAAAAACTCCCCCCTAAAAGAGAGATAAAACAAAACAAAAACTGCACTCAAAAGATGAGAAGGGATAAACCTCAAGTGAGGAAAAAGCCGTGCCTAAAAGAGAGAATGAATAATTCAAGTGACCTCCTTAGATGAAACATCTTGCACCCCCAAGAGAGCTCGCAAATGATGATATATACTTTCAGTGAAGGGTTCGATGAAGATATTTGCAACCTATTGTGCTATAGAACAATACTACAAATCAATGACCTGCTCTTGTGTCAACTCCCGAATGTAGTGCATATGAATCTCAATGTGTTTGGTCCTTTGATGTTGAATTAAATTCTTTGAGATCTAGATGACACTCTAATTGTCACAATGAATGAATATAGAGCATGGAATAGTGAAGCTAAACTTAGTGAGAATATTCTAAAGCCAAATAGCCTTAGTAGCAGCATTAACAGCCCCTTGATACTAATCCTCAGTCAAAGAAAGAGCAATAGCATGTTGCTTCTTACTCTGCCAACAAATGGGGCTAGAACCAAGATGAAATTTGTAGCCATAAGTGGAATTACGATCATCAAGATCACTAGCCCAATTAGAATTTGTATATCCCACCAAGGTAAGTCTTGTAGCTATTGCGTAGTGAATCCAATGATGATGTGCACCCTATATGTAATGCAAGATGTATTTGACTACTTTCTAATGAAGCTCATATGGTTCCTACATGAAGCATGAAACCATGCCAACTGCAAATGAGATATCAGAGTGTGCGTGAGTCAAGTAGATGAGTCTCCCAATAAGTTGGTGATACAAAGTGGCATCAACAAGTGTAGTAGAGCACTTAGCCTCAAGCTTGACTCTTGAAAGAAAGGGAGTCAAAGCAGGCTTACAATCAACAATTTGAAACTAAGCTAGAATATCAAGAGCATATTTGTGTTGAGAAAGAGATATCCCAGAAGCTAACTGAGTGATCTCAATCTTAAGAAAGTAATGTAAAGGGCCCAAGTTAGTCATAGAGAATCTATCCTACAAAGTAGATTTGATACTACTAATGATGGATGAGGTACTCCTTGTAATGATCAAGTCATCAACATAGAGCACAAGTAGTAAATGAGAATCATCCTATAACAATATGTAGAAATTCAAATCTAAATGAAACCTGGTGAATTCTAATGAGAGAAGAAAGGAATCCATCTTGGCATACCAAGCCCTAAGAGCCTATTTGAGGCCATAGATATAAACTTCCTCAATCTCCAAACCAAACAAGAATCCTATAGAATCCCTATGGCTGCTCCATGTAAATCTCCTCATGAAGATGCCCATGAAGAAATGCACTCTTTGCATCCATCTGATGTACAACCCAACCATGAGCTGCAACAATAGTAAGTGTCAAGTGAATGGAGTTCATATTAGCAATGAGTGCAAAGTTCTCTATATAATTAACACCTAGAACTTGTGAGAAACCTTTTGCCACAAGCCAAGCCTTGTACTTATCCAAACCTCCATCCATTGCATACTTGTTCCAATAGATCCACTTACATTGAACCATCTTTCCCCCCTTAGGGAGTGGAACTAAATCCCATGTGTGGTTACTCATCAAGGAACTATACTCTTCCTTCATTTTTTAATCCCATTCAGGAATTCCTGAAGCCTCCTTAAAGGATTTTGGATCTGAATCACTAACAATATAAGCATGTGAAAACCCTGATGTTTTGACCAAGTCCTTTGAGTATCTGAAGGATCCCCAAGAAGAGAACCTACTAACTCAAGAGTTTATCGAGTTTGATGAGGTCTAGTAGGATATGAAGGACAAGGCTCCTCAACTTCAAGTGGACCCTATGATGGTATTGTTGTGCCCCTAGCACACACGCCCCGTTCGGAACGGGGGCCCTCTTTTCTTTCACCTCATCGGGTCTTTTGGGGCCTCCTCATTTTGTGTGCCCCTCATTTTTTTATGTTCCGCATGGTCGATGTTGCTCCAAGGTTTCATCATAAGTCGACCATGCCTCTGCTTTTGGTTTTTACTGCCCTCCGGGGCCTCGCAGGTTCCCTTTGGCATTTTGGCTCTAGAACGGCCCTACGCCCTTCCGGGCCCGGGCATCTGGAGTTCCCTTTTTGGGCTTCCCTGTCACCTTCCAACCTGGGCTCGCCGCCTGTGGCAGCTACCCTCCGACGGCCACCCCCCCTCGGACCCCAGGATGCTCCTCGCCGTCACCGCTGGGTGACGCGAGGTTCCTTCGGCGGCGAATTCCTTTTTGCCGCCCCGCTTTCTGTGCCCGACCGTTTGGAGTTGTGTCCTCGGAACTCCGTGACGGATCTGCCGTCGTCGACAGCAGACCTTCACCTACTATCCGCCTTTCGGGCCTCGAGGCTCTCTTCGCTGTAGCCGTCCTGGGTTCGCAAATCAAACGACGGCCATCGCTCCGCATCTTTCTGGCCGCCGGGCCCTGGAATCTCTGCCGCCGCCACCCTCGACCTAATTTGAAATCTCACCAACTTTTGGCATGGCCGTACCTACAATTAATTCGGGTATTAATGGCGGTTGGGGTATAAAATGCCCAACCCGCCAATGTCATTTTCATTGTCCGAATTGGATTGAATTGCACAAGTGATTGACTTGAGCCTGCCACGTTCATTTGCGTAGCGATCCTCAACATCAGCATCACTCCGACGCCCCCCAGTGGATCCCACACCTCACTACCTAGCACATTCAAGGTAGGCCATCCTCGGTTGCCCTCCCATCCTTTTTCGTCCTTTTGGAGGATTTCAATAATTGAATAGTTAATTAGATTGGCATAAAATCAAAGAACGCCAAATCCTGTCCATAACCCATGTGTTGGAAAATGAACAAACTTAACAGAAATGCCCTCACCGCCGATCCAAAAATTTCCTGTCACTCGGCTATTCTTCGCACAGGGCAGTCTGCTCCCCCGGGTCTGAGGCCTGTCTCTGCCGTCAAAGTTTAAAGCATCAAACACCCGCGGGTGTTAATCCTTCTATCCAGGCCCGGTCCGCCGGGTTTCCCAGCCCGGGCTTCCGTCCGCTTTTCACCGAGCTCGAAATACCGAAACGCTCCACCTCCCTGGCTCCCGGATCCCGGCGGCCAATCCACCGTTAAACTTGAAACTTGACTCGCGTCCTTCGTTCCTTCTGGGCCCGGCCCCTCAGAGTTCTGTCTGCGGAGTTCCCTCAAGGGTCTGCCTTCTCAGCCGTGGGTGTCACCCGGCGCCCCGCCCCCCGAGCCCCACCTACCTCTCCGCCGCCGTTGCCTTAACCTTTTGGAAAACGCTGCTTTCGCGCTCCCGAGCTCCGGTGGCCGGACTTCCGCCCTCGGAAGTCCTCCTCTTACCCGCTGCTGCATTTTATGGAAATTCTTCTCCGTCCGTCTGAAAGCCGGATCCCGAGCCTCCTTTTGCCGTAACATTTTGCTGAGTTCCTCGGTGCCCGGGGCCTTCCGGGCCTGGCTATCCGGAGTTCCATCCTCGAAACTTCGTGACGGTTTTACCGTCGTCCATGGCGGAACCCTGTCGGCTTCTTGCCCTTCGAGCCCCGAGGAGGTCTTCGCCGTCGCCGTTGAGCAGCACGAAATCCTTCAAGTGGTGGACCTTTTCCGACCTTCCGCGCTCTGGGCCCCGGGCCGCTCGTTGCCGCCGCCATATAAATCAATAAAAATCTCGAAGCGCCCGGCGCGCCGCGTATTCCCGGCCGCCGGGCCCCGCCTTGCCGAAAGTCATCGAGCCTGAATGAAAAACCTCATAACGGCCATCCTTTGGCCCCCCGGACCCCGGCTGTCGGACTTCCACCTTTGAATTTCCGTCTGCCGTCCACCATTGCCAGCTGCCTTCTCCTGCCTGCTTTCCAGCTTGGAACCTTCGGTGCCCTAAACAAGCTCAAATTCAGAAACTGATTTCGAACCACATCTTGAAATTTGCCCTTCTCCATCGTGGGCCTCTCAAGACACTAAAATATGACCAAGGAGGGTCTCCGTGAACTTTCGGTTGCTTTCTCCCATCTAGACAGCATTCCTGCCAGGGAAGTCTGGCCCTCTAGGCTCGGATTATCCTAGTGCCCTGAAACGAAGATCGGTACCATCTAAGGATAAAATTTATGATATATTTGAATGATTATTTAGGTGTTATCTTTGAAATGTGTACTAACATAAACGCTTTTGATGTTTTGTTACACTAACTTCGCCCGTTGCTTGCAGAATATATGGAATCAGCTGCAGGAACTTCAGGGGCCTCCGTTGAGAAGGATAAGGGCAAGAAATCAAGGAGGGCCACTCAGGGAAAAGAAGATAACGATCAGATGAAGTTTCAGTTTCAGGGTGAGCCGCTCCAGTCAAAGATCTCAATGGACTGGAAAGAAGTCTCAGATACTAACATTGGCTAGGTGGACATAGATGAGTTCACTCAGAGGGTCAAGGTTGACCCTACAATAAAGAACACCAGACTAATAAGGCAGAGTGGAATCGCTAAGGCTGCCAATTTTCCTCCCTCTCTCATAACACCCGAACTAGTAATGGCTTGCTGAGAAGCCTACCAAATGGACACTAGAACAATCATGGACAAGGAGGGGAACATCCTCGCTGACATGTCACCAGAAGGAATTACCAAAACATTCCACATTCCCATGTTCACACATATGGAGGTCCCCACTTTGGAACAATGCCAGGTGGCGTGGGATGCCAATCCATTAGGGTGCAAGAAATTGATCAACCTCCTCTAGCTTAAGGAGAAATAGGGCAACGCTGTGAAGGTTCCCCATGAACTCTTCCGCAACTATTTCTACAAAGACTATCATGACCTAGTAACTATGTTGAGCAGGGTCATGGGTCTCCCAACGGCTGCCTACTTCCAGGAATGGATGACATATTACATTGAGCAGATCATGCGAGGGAATGAGGATGTTAACACCAAGACCTCATTCAACTGGGGAGGCATCATCAACAACTGCTTCCACGAGTAGTTTGTAAATGTCAAGAAGAGTTCTAAGTTTTACATGACCTCCTACTTGGTGTACTCCCTGGCAGGTCATAGACAATACAGCGGGCTATTTGTGGCACCAGATCAGGGGCACAAGCGAGGGCTCAAGCTGTTTGACAAATACCCTCAGCTTTAATACTGCAAATTCAAAAAGGAGTACTGCTAGGTCAATGATGCCTTCATTGGCCATATTATCAGATTGATCACTGGAGACTTCGAGAGGAGAGTCTCCCATAGTGCCAGGGCGCTCTTGAAGGAGTATGCCTTCCTATTCATACAGTTCCCCAAATTTACCTACATTTGGGCCCAGGGTTTCATAGAACGGCCGAACAGATTGCTGCAGTACCTAAATGACAGGATCATCCTCCTGGAGCTTTCCCGACAGCTCCAACACATCCAGGTCATCTTCGGCAACAAACACGTAGCAGGGATCCCCTATCCCATGACCCTCGGCCAGGGCTGGTATCGACTGCAGACGTCTCAATGCGACGACAACTCTGATAAAAAGCTCAAGGAATATAATTTTGAATGGTACACAGCTCACCCGCGAATGGACCCACATGGCCATGTCAGGAAAGCACTGGGGCCAGAATACGCCCACAAGCACCATATTGAAGACTTCTGGGCAGATTGTAAAGATGACAAGAAGGTTCACATGAGGCACTACATACGCATGACTGTATAGTTCTTAAGAAGAGTGCAACTGTTCCAGGTATCAGACCAACTCGAGGAGGATGAGTCCACCCTTATGCACCCAAGGTACCCTGTGGTTGCCAACCTGGCAATCCCCTCCATTGATTGGGATGAGTAAGAGGTCGACGACCTGGATACCATCACCGAGCAAATAATAACTCACACTAAGGAGTGGGTCGATGGACAGGTGGTGCAACTAAAGCAACAAGGGGTGGTCTTAACATATGAGGCACTCAACAGCGAGCCAAGCGCCATGGAGGACGTTGCTGCCACTACGTCACCTAGTGAGACTTCCAAGTCTCCCCCCGTCACCAGGTCTCAAAAGAGGAAGGGAACAGAGATAGCTCAATCTGCAAACCCCAAGGAGCAAGGAAAGAAAGACATGGGAGGTTCATCTCCCAAGAGGCTCAAGCAGACAGTGACTACCACCGAAGTACAGACTCCCTTGCTTCTCCCTCTCCCGACTCGTGTACCACCTGCCTCCCAGGCTATGGTCGCCTCATCTCTGCAGGCGGTGGACATTTATGTCCATCTTGCCTCCTAGCCCCTGGCCGGGTCAATAATTAACGTCGACTCCTCTTCTGGCATGACCACTCCCCCTTCCTCTTCTACTGCCATGTCACCCATTACCTCCCTGCCTCTGGCAACAATAACATCGCTCATTCCCCTTTCCACTATACCCGAGGCTATTGTACGGCACCTGCAGAATCTTCCCCTCGAGCTCTCTCAGATCCTAATGGACCCTGCTCTCCAAGCAGCCCTTGCCCAAGCCCTCACAACAACTCAGCCTTCACAACCGCCAATAGGGCCGCCAGCCATGGAAGCCACGTTGCAGATTTCAAAGGAGTTGGAGGAGCTAGAATAGGAGGCCTCAAAGCCTATTGAGGAGGAGGCCGATGAATATCATGAGCACCCCGAGTATGAGCATCGAACCATCGACAAGGTGTCCTATGAGGAGGAAGAAACAGGCTCTTCCGAGAGTGGGGATGAAGAGGATGGCTCGGGTGCCAGGGAGATCATCCAAGCATTGGATGAGGACATTGAAGAAGAGTCAGCTTAGAAGCCAAAGGATGTTGGGGAGAAAACAGAAAAGTCACTGCAGAAAGAAGAGGGACAGCCACAAGAGGAGCAACCCGAAAAGGATATATCTGAGGCCGAGACCCGTGTTGTGAAGAGCCTTGAGGCCGAGGCTGCTGAAGGGAAGAAAGAAGAAGAGGCAGCGAAAGAAGGAGGTCCCACCCAGTAATTGTCCACCAAGCTACCTGTCAAGTGCCTCGTATTCATTCAAGACTCCGACGAAGAGGAGGAGGAAGCTACCAAGAAAAAGGAAGAGCCCCAAAAGGAAAAGGAGGCAGAAGTCTTGCCTCTAACTAAAAAGGGTGAGGGTAGCCATGGAGCACCAAAAGATAAATCCACCATGCCAGACTGGCTAGAGAAACAGCTTGAAAAGACAACCCCAGTGCTGAAAGACCCGAGGGAAAGATTGGAGGCCATCTTGGCTTGATCTCTAAGCATGACAAAGAAGGAGAAGAAGCCTAAGGTCCGTTCCAAGATAACGATAGATGCTTCCGACTCTCGAGCAGCACAAGTTAACACGCCTATAGTTGGCCAGACAGGGGTGAGCTATAATATCTCCACCATTGATTTGGGGATAGCAACTAGGGAACAAAAAGTTGAACACTTGGAGGAATCGGTGGCCACAGTGGTGCACCTGATCAAGCAGGACAAGGTATCCAAGGATGAGCTCAAAGCACAGATTGCTGCCCTAACCGACTACATCCAGCAATGGTCCTTAGTGGACGATCTGCCCACCACCTCCGCAGCCATGCGACAGTTGCTCTCCAAGGAACAGATTGACAAGATGGAGAGAAGGAAGAACTTGGAGAAAACCACCGAAGATTGGTTCTGATGGGTCATATACGTCGGGAACATGGGAATCAGCAGGGCTGTGTGGACAGCCAACAAGTTCTTTGACCTAATCGAGTCCCTAGAAAGCACGAAGAGGCTCTGTACTAATTTCCCCGCCATCTACGACTCAGCCTTCCCCAAAATCGAGGCCGTCTTCCAAATGCCTGAGAGCACATGGGAAGAAAAGCTAGAACTAAAGAAAGAAGATCACTGGCTGGTAGATGTGTGGCGCTGAGACCTCAATAACCGGAAGGACAAGTTAGAGCAAATACTGGGAAAAGTAGATCCAGATATCGAGTGGATCAGAGAAATACGGACGGAATGCGCCGAGTATGTCAAGTTGATGATAGGCTATGATATGCCCATAGTACAAATGGATGTCAAAAAGATCAAGGCGTACTTCCATGAGCAGATGAAGGACGGGGCAGCCAGAGAAATCACAATAGAATTCCTGAGTTTTGTTGTCCGCGCCTTCGATCGATTAGAGCTTTTCAGAGATCAAGGCTCGAAGTATGACGAGGATTGGAAGCGGCTGGAAGAGAACGCTAAGGAATGGAGCTACTAGGTGCTAAGATGCGAGATCATTGAAATTGACAAGTTGCAGGCCGCCATCCTCAAGCACATAGAACACGCAGCTTCTGAGGAGCAAGAGGGCAGCCCAACCAAAGAAGATCTCCCTGAGGAGTAGCTACAGCCAAGAAAACAACGATTAGCTATAGGATGAAAGAGCAATAGTGCCATCCACTAGATGAAAAAATAAGGAAGAGACAAAAAATATTTTTAAATTGTAAATCTATTTGGGGGTAGGTGAAACCCTATTTTGTAATGAATCTTGGCCATTTATTTAAGTTTTGGGAAACTATAAATAGAGCACTCCCCTCATTTGCAAAAGTGAGAGTTGAGTTGTTGTAAAGGCATGCTGTAGAAATTTATAAGAAATATCATTGACTTGGTGTATTTCCTTGATTTCTCTCTTGTCACTTGATTCATTCTCTAATTTTACATATTTAGCTTAGATCTCATGGCTGTTTAGTTAGTTGTTTACTTTATTTTGGACAAATTTTAGGAATGTTGTTGGGTGATTGTAAAAATTTCTGCTTTGTTGATGATCCCTTAGTCCATACTTTTTGCTGTTTACTGAAGGTAGATAGCTGTGCAAAGTTAGCGTGGACTTGATTTGAAGCTGCCCCAAACATTTATCTTTAATTCATGCATGTATGTGGTGGAAGAAGGATGAAATATCTGCAGCCCTTAGAAGATAGCACAATTTCCATGATACTGTGAAATCCCTGGTTAAGTGGGATATTATTTTAAGGAATTGTCCATTGCAGGAACTCCATTGTCACTATTCATAGCAAGCTTCAGACTTAGGAACTTTTCCTTCCCTTCGCTCTTTTTCCATTTTTTTAGAAACTGAACAATACCAAGGTTCATTGCACATTGTAAAGCCAAATCCAACAATTAAAATGAAGTTCAAGACTGCTGTTTGAACCTACAGCCAACGCATAATTGCTTTTATCTTAAGAACTCCTTTTCAAGATCCAATTTCATACTTTATGTCCAAAATTTGTATTTTCTGTAAGACCGCCTTGTGATCCCAGCAAATCACATTAAACTACTGAGGTATCTAAGCACTATCATGACCTGACATCCGAGAGACCTTGGGATAGTGTTCTGCAATTCGATTGTGGGAGATTTTCTTTCAAGAGAGGTAGTGCACCTACGCACTGCCTATGTTGAAAAGTGCATAAAAACACCATAAACAAAATTGGCACTAGAAGGAGCACTGACACGTTGGGAATGCAAAGCTGAAGATTGGAAGTGATTCATTTTATGCCCTCCTCCTCCTAACGCCATCAACAGAACTGGCACTAGAAGGAGGGCCTGAGTGAAGATACTAAGTTAAAGGATAAAGTGAAGCTGGATCGAATCAGATCATTCTCCCCAGAGAGGTTTCAGAGAGTTCTATGATTAGCACCAAACAAGGGAGAATTTGAAGAATTGCAGCCTCCCATGAGGGCAAAACAAGCACAAGGAAGTAGCTCCGCCTCTTCCTCTTCCTCCATTACATCCGCCTCCATTTTACCCCCGCCTTCATTTGGCTGGCCTTCATCTTCCACCCAACCATCTCAAACAGCCTTTGCACATCCTACCTTCGGCAGCGAGGGGTTTGCTCCTCTCCCAGCCCTTCCAGCCCAAGGCACAGTCCAGGCAGCCATAGCTCAAGGCCAACCCCACATTGTGGTTGTATTGCCAATATAGCCCCGAATCCCTGTTCTTCAACAGCAAGTGCCACCTCCGCCTCCCCCCATGGCTTGGCTTGCGCATAACCCTTCGCTGATACACTTTGCAGTCTACAATGATATGCCCAAGAATTTGGACGGATTTTGTTCAAAGTTCCATCCACATGACATACAAAGGACAGCTGAAGAGCATATCAAGATATTCAAAACGACGATCACTGAAATGCAAGTGAACCACAAGGACGTCACATGTTGCCTCTTTCCGTATTCATTGGGGGAAGAGGCCTTCTACTGGTACATCAATCTACCGAGGGGATCCATCACCTCGTGGAACCTGATGAAGAATGCCTTCCTGTAGAAATACAAGATCCCTGTCAACCCACAAATCTTTACCAACAGTTCATGTCCATCAGAAGGGAGGTCAAATAACCTATTGGCTCCTTCAATGACTGCTTCCATCGGGCTCACATGAGGCTTCAGGATCCATATGTCCATAATGATGCGGCAGCTCTACTAGTCTACTACACGGCCCTGGACAACCTCATGTCAGCCTTAGTGAAATGGATGCATCCACCACCCGCTACCCTATTGGTCGCCTACACAGAAGCTGTTGTCGCTAGTGCAGACTTGGGGCAAAATATCTCCAGCCCACTACCCTCTTTGGGGCCTGTCGCCCACCTAATGCAAATTCAGGGGGTTAATCAGGCGTTTGCTCACCAAACTCCTCTTATGAACCAGGTGCCTCAATTGCCTATGGTGCCGCATCCGGGGCAGCCATTGAACTATGCGCCTCCCGCGACTTCCTATTTGCAGCCCCAACAGCAGTACAACTATTCTCAGATGGCTCCGCAATAGCAAGTGTATTCCCAACAGCCCCAGGTGCCATTGTACTTATCGGGACCGGACTTTCCTCTAGCCTATCAAAATCAGCCGGCGGCTCCACCCGCTTTTCTCTAAAATCCAGCCCCATTGCCTGGAGGTGCGACCGAGAGGGACAAGCTAGAGGAACTAACAGAAATGATCAAGAAAATGTCCACGGAGATGACGCATCTGAAGAATTAGAATAACCAGTTGTAGGCCTCCCAGCATAATTTCCAGGCTAATCTCAATCGAGACAGCCGAGATAATAGAAACAATAGAGATAATCGTGAAGTAGGCACATCTTCTGGGAAGAATTATGAGAGGGGGCAGAACGCCAATCAAAACGCAGAAAGAAGACCTTCTCAGAGGAAAAATCACACGTAGAACACCAGACCCAACAACGGTGGTGTCCCCATGCCATTCGATCAACTGACAAGCAACGATAAAACATCTAGCGAGGTGTATCTGGCTAAAGCAGCCTTGTCCGGGTGGTGCCAACTCCAAAAAACTAGCAAGCATTCTGAGCTGGATTGTCCTGAGTTCCAAACAACTGCTAAGATCTTCTAGGTGGAGGTACAAAATGCGGTCGACAATGCCAACTGCAGGGACATCGTCCCATCTGAGCCTTACGATTCCTCGTGTCTGGTAGTCAATCAGGCACTGTTTTTACGAGGAGGCCACAACGAGCCTACTCCCACTAAGGATGAGAAAGTGCAAGAGGTAAGTAATGAAAAAACCTTGGCTCAGCTTTTTGATTCAATAGATAATGGTCTGGTAGATGAAGAAGAACCATTTGTGGATGAGGTCCACATGTTCCATCAGCGGTCGAGTCCATACTTTCTTAGAAATAGGCAAGCGGGTGGACCCTTCACAACTTCTACCCCACCAAACAATTTCGCCACCCTGCCTGATCCAAATGCTAGTAACAACCCTGGGCTTCCTCATGTACCCACCCAGTACCTCAACAAGAACTAGTCACAAAATCAGCCTCAAGGCCAACTTCAAAATATGTCCAGTCAAACAAAGGTCCAGCCCCCTAGTTCTGCTATAGGCCAATCTTTTAGCTCTAAAATCGAGCAAATGGGTGAATACATGGCAGAAGAGTTCAAGAAGGTAAAAATTAGTTTGTCAGCCTTCAAATTACTCAAGGTTCCGGCCATAAGGCACGCTTTCTTTAGGGTTCTGAATGGGACTCCGTCCTCCAATACAACACAAGAAACCTCAGCTAAAAGGGTAACCTTTGAGGAGCCCAGGAAGGAACCAGAAATGCAGGATAATGCCTGAAAAATGAAGGATGTTCCTGCGAACCAGCTAGCAAGTAAACAAATTGAAAAGGAGCTGGAAAGGGCTGCCAGACAGTTTTCTAAGGACCAGCAATTTAAGCAAACCAAGGATATGGCTAGTGATAGGAACAAGGGTTAGGTAGTTCAAATGGACACACCTGTAGGCATCCTCCAAGGGAGACCAGAAACTCCCCCTTTCCTGACCAACATTAGGATCTTTGGAAAGAATCTGCATAATTGTCTGCTCGATTCAAGAGCATCTGCCAATGTCATGCCTTTGGCTGTCTGCAAAGCTCTTGGCATCACTCCCATGCCTTCAAAGAAAAAGGTTACCCAACTAGACAAAACGAAGATCAACATCGTGGGTGAAATAAACCGCATCCCCATGCAAATTGCTACGGAACCCCGAATACAACAGGTCATCGATATCCAAGTGGCAGACATTCCCGATGCTTATGGAATTATTTTGGGATGGAGTTCACCAAGGCACTGAATGGATACACAGCCACTGACCTTTCTCACATGTGGCTACCATGGAAGGGGCTACCAAATCATATTTGCATCGACCGTGAACCTCGTATGAAGTATATGATCACGAAATACAATAATCCCAGCGAGGTGTTGTTCACCGAGACCGACTTAGGGAATTATCACCCTTTTTCCTACCAAAATGAGGTCGGCCCTCAGGAAGAAAATGCAGATGAAGTATTGCTGGTGTTGTGTAGTCCTTCGACCAGTTCTACGTGAATGCCCACGAGTACTGAAACATTGATAGAAACAGATAATGAGCCGGGTAAGGAGGACGACTGGGGATTACTCGATGGCTTCCAAGAGTTCATGGAAAAATGTGCAAGAGATCAGCTTAGCCTAGCAGCTAGAATGAATTTCCAGGATCTCTTATTGCCAAACTGGTGTAGGGTCCACAATGCTGCTCACTCCGAGTTCAACTGTTGCTTGTGCCAAGTAGCAGTGGCGAATGTTAGAAAAGTAGCTACCCCCCAAACACAAATGCCAAAGGAGACACCAGCAGAACTTCCTGTTGATCATTGCTCCAAACCAAAAGGCCCCCCTAAGATCACAAGGCCCGCCATCCAGCTGAAAGGGAATGAAGGCTCAATCAGACCTGAAGATGAGGAATCCTACGTGTGTTGGATGCTCCGATTTGATGGATCAAAGTCAAGGCAAGGAGCTGGGGCAGGGATTGAACTCATCAGTCCAATAGGTAAGATGTGTCTCGCTGCCCACCGATTGCAATTTTATTGCACCAATAACGTAGCAGAATATGAGGCCCTAGTCCTTGGCCTTCTCATGGCCTTGAAGAAAAATGTGAAAGCGCTACAAGTTTTCGAGGATTCCACGGTCGTGGTTAAGCAAGTCAGGAAGTTGTACTCCTGCCATGATCGAAGACTCACCAATTACATGTATAGAGTTTGGGATCTCTTAGAGGGCTTAGATACATTCAACATACAATTGATCCCTCGTACTCAAAATTGCACAGCTGATGCCTTGGCTCAAGCAGCTAGCACATTACAGCCCCTTTCTTTGTCTGGGCTAAAGAAATTCACTATTGAGCTAACATCCACACCATTGGTCCCAGATAATGTTACTCACCTATAGGTCTTCAATGATGACAAGCATATCCTCCAGTTCATCACAAGTTCTGACATTTTTGCGGCCCAAATAATTGATGAAGTTCATCTGCAGGAGGCTAAATTGGACATAGAGGGGGTCATCAACCTCAAAACCAATACAATCCCCAGGGGCATGGTTCTGTTGGAACACATATTTGATTTGGACCAGATCAGAGATCAGAACTAGAAAACAAAAAAGAAGGCCATTAGTAACCAGTGCAACGCACACAACCTTGGAATAGCCGAGGAGATCAAGAATGTTTTTATTGGAAAAGTATGCATGCCTGAGGAAAAAAGAGGAATTACGAGGGCATTGCAAAGATATCATGACGTGGTGGCATGGAGTTATGAAGATTTAAAAGCTTATGACACTTCTGTCATTACACACTATTCCTCTCAAGACAGAAGTGAGGCCATTCTGCCAGCGGCAACGCCCTATCAATGCCTTGCTAGAACCTGTCGTTTACAAGGAAGTAGAAAAGTTGCTCTCAGCTAGAATCATCTTTCTCATCAGGCACTCCACGTGGGTGGCCAACTTGGTCCCGGTCAAGAAAAAGAATGGAGAGATTAGATTGTGTGGATTTCCGTAATCTAAACCGCGCCTCAGAGAAAGACAACTATCCAGTGCCTTAATTGGATGAGGTGTTGTAGATCGTCAACGGCTCTCAGATGATGTCATTCCTCGATGGATACTCAAGTATAACTAGGTAATGGTACAATACGAGGATCGTCACAAGACAACGTTCACCACTAAGTGGGGGACGTTCGCATACAGAAGAATGATGTTCGGCCTCATCAACACCGGCACCACTTTCCAACGCGCCATGGATATCACCTTCAAAGACCTAATTGGAAAATGCATAATCATCTATATGGATTATTTGACCGTATTTTCTAAGAAGCGGGGCGATCATGTCTCTGACTTATGCAAGGTATTTGAGAGATGCAAAGAGTTCAGGGTTTCCCTAAACCCCAAGAAGTTCATTTTCAGAGTGACTGAGGGCAGGTTACTTGGGCATATCATTTCAGAACAAGGAATCTCCATTGATCATGAGCGCATCGAGTCCTTGCTCAAGATTCAGCCCCCGGGCAACAAGAAGGAATTAAAATCTTTTTTCAGAAAGATCAACTTTGTCCAGAAATTCATCACAGGTTTTGTAGAAATTGTCAAACCTCTTAATGCCATGCTCAAACAAGATGCCAAAGTTGAATGGACGCCAGATGCCAAACAATCCTTTGAGGAGATCAAACAGGCCATTGCTGAAGCCCTTGTGTTAGTTAGCCCAGACCATCTGAAGCCATTCTACATCTATTCATTTGCTTCAGAACATTCATGTGCTAGCATGTTGACCCAAAAGGACGATGAAGGAAATGAGCATCCAATCACCTTCATGAGTGCTCCCCTCAAAGATGTCGAATTGTGTTACCACAACATAGAAAAGCAGGCGTACACTCTCGTTAGGGGAGTAAATAAATTTAGACACTACATTCTACACAACAAGGTGTTTGCCATTGTCCCAGACCCAGCAGTTAAGATGCTGCTCGTGCAAAATGAATTGGGCGAATGAAGGGCTAAGTGGGTCGCCCTGCTCCAAGAGTATGATATGGAAATCCAACCAATGAAATTGGTACAAGGGCAGGCACTCACCCATACAATGGTCGAAACAGTAGCAGAGGCTGGACCTGAACTCACGGTACAGTAGTATCAGCTTGAAGATGTCTCCCCGGGAGAATGGTACCAAGATGTTGTTTATTATCTGCTGAATCATAAGTGTCGGCCGCACCTACACGGAGTCCAAAAATGGGCCCTGAGATTGAAAAGTAATAGTTACATGCTGTAGGGTTCCATTCTCTACAAGAAGAATCATGAAGGCATTTATCTAAGATGCCTTGGCAAGGAGGACGCAGAACGCGTCTTGAAAGAGTTTCACAATAAATTGGGTACGGGCCATGGCTCAGGTTCTTCTACGTCACATTAGATATTAAGGGTAGGGTATTATTGGCCAACTGTCTTCAAGGATGCCCATTTCCATGTTCGCTCATGCCACACGTGCCATACCGCCGCCACCAGGGAGAGGAATGCTACTGTCCCACTACATCTCGTGCTGGAGGTAAGGCCTTTTGCACAATGGGGTCTCAACTTCATCGGTCCGATAAGCCCTCCATCATCTGCGGGACACAGGTACATTCTTACCACCACTGATTATTGTACTAGATGGATGGAAGAAATAGTGTGTAAGCAATGCACAACTGAAGTAGTTATTGATTTCTTGGAAAGTTTCATTTTAAATCGCTTTGGTTGTCCCTACGCTTTGGTATGTGATAATGGACCTGCCTTTGCTTCATTAAAATTTGCTAGTTGGGTGTTTGACTATGGGATTGCCCTCAAATTCTCATCCAATTACTACTCTCAAGGCAATGGCCTTGCCGAGTCCACAAATAAAAATTTGATTACTATGATCAAGAAGCTGCTAGATAGGAATCTCAAGGACTGACATACCCAGCTCCGTTTTGCTCTTTGGGCTGATCACACTCGCCACAAGGCTGCCATTGGTTATTCTCCGTTCCACCTTGTCTATGGCCTTGAGCCTATATTCCCCATCCACCTGAAGATTCCTACTCTTCAGTTCATCAACGATTTTTATGGAGGAGATCGTAGGGAGGCTCGATTAGCTGAGCTCTTACATTTAGAGGAAGTCTGAAACCGTGCAATAGAAAATTTTGCCAAACATTAGGGCGTAGTTAAAAGAAGGTTCAACCACCGAGCCAAAATCAAGGCCTTTAGGATTGCAGATTTGGTCCTATATTGAGACAAGGCCCATGAAAAGAAAGGGGGACACAATAAATTCGACAAGCTTTGGCTTGGCCCCTTTCAAATAGCTGAGATTTTGGGAGATAATGTCTTCTGCCTAAAGACCTTAACCAGTGAAAAAGTCCCATTGCCAGTCAACGGGCAGCACCTGAAGCATTACTTCCAGGCTTGAGCTCCTTCGAGCTCTTCCTTGTAAATACCTGTACATAGGTTAGAGTAGTTGCTTTCTTGCTTGTCTGCTTTCTTTTGCATCTCCTTTTTGCTTTCTCCCTCCTGACAGTTTTATTTTGAAAGAGGTTTCCCGCTCTTTTGAGGTGGCCATGTTTGCCTAACAAACGACTCACTTTGTTGTCTGTTCTTTGTGTTCTTTGGCTAAACATTCACTCTAGACTATTGGTCTTTGCAAAGTTGTCCACGAATGATTTCCTTATTTGAACTCTGCTCAGAAGTTGACCCTTAACTGGATCTTCTTACCCACATCTCGGATCTCGCACAAAGCACATGATAATAAATTCTAAAGGACTATACTATGGTTGTTATGACACCCTAGTGAGTGAAAAATATTAAGTCTACTCCAATGACCACTGTAGTCTCAAACCCATTGTAGGCTTGAATGCTTACCCGGTTGAACTAAATGGCAAAAAAGAAATGAAATATCAAAGAAAAAAGAGAAAAAAGGAAATTTTTTTGAAAAAAAAAGAAAAGAAAATAAATAACTGTATGGGCGTTCGGATAACTCTACTGGGGCTATGGACGCTCGGCCGACAGTAGAGCAATATCCATGAGATTGTAGCGACAACTCCGCTGGGGCTATGGACGCCTGACTAGCAGCGGGGCAATGTCCAGGTTACTTTTGGTGTTAGGCAACTCATGTAGCTCACTCAGTTGAAGTGATAACCCTGGTTACTATCCCTATGAAAGGAATGAACTCACCTCACACACGCTTCTAAGATGTCCTGTAAGCTTACCCAATTAAGGATCTCGTTCTCCCAGATTCATCTTTAGAAGCTGCTCCTGGTCTGCAAAACCAAAAATTCTGGGTCTTGAATGAATATTTATCCCTAGAACACTCCTGAGCGTTCCCTAGCGGAGTCGCCATTTGTTGTGCCCCTAGCACACACGCCTAGTTCGAAACGGGGGCCCTCTTTTCTTTAGCCTCGTCGGGTCTTTTGAGGCTACCTCATTTTGTGTGCCCCTCTTTCTTTTTATGTTCCGCATGGTCGATGTTGCTCCAAGGTTTCATCATAAGTCAACCATGCCTCTGCTTTTGGTTTTTTCTGCCCTCCGGGGCCTTGCAGGTTCCCTTTGGCATTTTGGACCTGGAACGGCCCTGCGCCCTTCCGGGCCCAGGCGTCCGGAGTTCCCTTTTTAGGATTCCCTGTCACCTTCGTCGTCCTCTACGGCGTTCTTCAGGTGTCTTTCCACCCCTCGAGGCTCGCCCTGCCGTCTTCTATTTGAATCCAGCGAGGATCTCCTGGGCGGCGCCTGCCCCTTCGGGCCTTGGACCCCGGAAGTCCACTTCTGGATTTCTATCCCGGGCTCGCCGCCTGCGGCTGCTACCCTCCGGCGGCCACCCACCCCTCGGACCCCAGGATGCTCCTCGCCGTCACCGCTGGGCGACACGAGGTTCCTTCAGCGGCGAATTCCTTCCTGTTGCCCTACCTTGCGAGCCCGACCGTCCGGAGTTCCGTCCTCAGAAATCCGTGACGGGTCCGCCATCGTCGACGGCGGACCTCTGCCTGCTGTCCACCTTCCGGGCCCCGAGGCTATCTTCGCCGTAGCTGTCCCGGGTTTGCAAATCAAACGACGGCCATCACTTCCGTCTGCTTTTCGCAGAGCTCGAAATATCAAAATGCTTTGCCTCCCCGGCTCCTGAATCCCGGTGGTCAGTCCACCGTTAAACTTGAAACTTGGCTCGCGTCCTTCGTTCCTTCCGGGCCTAGCCCCTCAGAGTTTCATCTACAGAGTTCCCTCAGGGGTCTGCCTTCTTAGCGGCGGGTGTCACCCGGCGCCCCGCTCCTGGGTCCCGCCTACCTCTCCGCCGCCATTGCCTTAACCTTTTGAAAACCGTTGCTTTCGCGCTCCCGGGCTCAGTTGGCCGGACTTCCGCCCTCGGAAGTCCTCTTACCCGCCGCTGTGTTTAATGGAAATTCTTTGCCGTCCGCCCGAAAGCCAGAGCCTGAGCCTCCTTTTTTCATAACATTTTGCTGAGTTCCTTGGTGCCCGGGGCCTTCCGGGCCGAGCTTTCTGGAGTTCCGTCCCTGAAACTCTGTGACGGTTTCGCCGTCGTCCACGGCGGAACCCTGCCGGCTTCCCGCCCTTTAGGCCCCGAGGAGGTCTTCGACGTCATCCTTGAGCAGCACAAAATCCTTCAAGCGGCGGACCTTTGCCAACCTTTCACGCTCCAGGCCCCGGGCCACTCGTCGCCACCGCCATATAATTCAATAAAAATCTCACGGCGCCCGGCGCACCGCGTCTTCTCTACCGCCGGGCCCCGCCTTGCCGAAAGCCGTCGGGCCTAAATGAAAAACCTCATAACGGTCGTCCTTTGGCCCCCCGAACCCTGGCTGTCAGACTTCCACCTCCAGATTTCTGTCTGCCGTCCGCCGTTGCCAGCTACCTTCTCCTGCCTGCTTTCCGGCTTGGAACCTCCGGTGCCCCAAACAAGCTCAAATTCAGAAATTGCTTTCGACCCACATCCTGAAATTTGCCCTTCTCCATTGTGGGCCTCTCAAGACACTAAAATCTGACCAAGGAGGGTCTCTGGGAACTTTCGGTTGCTTTCTCCCTTCTAGACAGCATTCCTGCTAGGGAAGTCCGGCCCTCCAGGCCCGGATTGTCCTAGTGCCCTAAAATAAAGATCGGTACCATCTAAGGATAAAATTTATGATATATTTGAATGATTATTTATGTGTTATCTTTGAAATGTGTACTAACATAAACACTTTCGATGTTTTGTTACACTGACTTCGCCCATTGGTTGCAGAATATATGGAATTGGCTGCAAGAACTTTAGGGGCCTCCACCGAGAAGGATAAGGGCAAGAAATCAGGGAGGGCCGCTCAGGGAAAAGAAGATAAGGATCAGATGAAGTTTCAGTTTCAAGGTGAGCCGCTCCAGTCAAAGATCTCAACAGACTAGAAAGAAGTCTCAGATACTAACATTGGCCAAGTGGACATAGATGAGTTCACTCAGAGGGTCAAGGTCGACCATACAACAAAGAACGCCAGACTGATAAGGCAGAGTGGAATCACTAAGGCTGCCAATTTTCCTCCCTCTATCATAGCACCCGAACTAGTAATGGCTTACCGAGAAGCCTACCAAACGGACACCAGAACAATCATGGACAAGGAGGGGAACATCCTCGCCGACATGTCGCCAGAAGGAATTACCAAAACATTCCACATTCCCATGTTCCCACATATGGAGGTCCCCACTTTGGAACAATTCCAGGTGGCGTGGGATGCCAATCCATTAGGGTGCAAGAAATCGATCAACCTCCTCTGGCTTAAGGAGAAACTAGGCAGCGCTACGAAGGTTCCCTATGAACTCTTCCGCAGCGATTTCCACGAAGACTATCATGACCTAGTAACTATGCTGAGCAGGGTCATGGGTCTCCCAATGGCTGCCTACTTCCAGAAATGGATGACATATTACATTGAGCAGACCCTACGAGGGAATGAGGACGTTAACACCAAGACCTCATTCGACTGGAGAGGCATCATCAGCAACTGCTTCCACGAGCAGTTTGTAAATGTCAAGAAGAGTTCTAAGTTTTACATGAGCTCCTACCTGGTGTACTCCCTGGTAGGTCATAGACAATACAGTGGGCTATTCATGGCACCAGATCAGGGGCACATGCGAGGGCTCAAGCCGTTTGACAAATACCCTCAGCTTCAAAACCGCAACTTCAAAAAGGAGTACTGCCGGGTCAATGATGCCTTCATTGGCCATATTATCAGATTGATCACTGGAGACTTCGAGAGGACAGTCTCCCATAGCGCCAGGGTACTCTTGAAGGAGTATGCCTTCTTATTAATATAGTTCCCCAAATTTACCTACATCCGGGCCCAGGGTTTCACAAAATGGTAGAACAGATTGCCACGGTACCCAAATGACAGGATCATCCTCCTGGAGCTTTCCCGACAGCTCCAACACATCTAGGTCATCCTTAGCAACAAACACGTAGCAGGGATCCCCTATCCCATGACCCTCGGCCAAGGCCTGTATCGAATGTAGACGTCTCAATGCGCAGGAAACTCTGAGAAAGAACTCAAGGAATACAATTTTGAATGGTACACGGCTCGCCCACGAATGGACCCACATGGCCATGTCAGGAAAGCACTGGGGCCGGTATACACCCGCAAGCACCATATTGAAGACTTCTGGGCAGATTGCAAAGATGACAAGGAGGTTCGCATGAGGCACTACATGCGCATGACCGTACAGTTCTTAAGAAGAGTGCAACTGTTCCAGGTACCAGACCAACTCAAGGAGGATGAGTCCACCCTTATGCACCCGAGGTACCTTGTGGTTGCCAACCTGGAAATCCCCTCCATTGATTGGGATGAGCAAGAGGTCGATGACCTGGATACCATCACCCAGCAAATAATAACTCACACTAAGGAGTGGGTCGATGGACAGGTGGCACAACTAAAGCAACAAGGGGTGGTCTGAACATATGAGGCGCTCAAGAGTGAGCCAAGCACCACGGAGGACGTTGCCGCCACTACATCAGCTGGTGAGACTTCCAAGTCTCCCCCGTCACTAGGTCTCAAAAGAGGAAGGGAACAAAGACAACTCAATCTGCAGACCCCAAGGAGTAAGCAGAGAAAGACATGGGAGGCTCATCTCCCAAGAGGTTCAAGCAGACAGTGACTACCACCGAAGTATAGCCTCCCTTGCTTCTCCCTCCCTTGACTGGTGTACCACCCGCCTCCAAGGCTATGGTCGCCTCATCTCTGCAGGAGATGGAAATTTTTGTCCATCTTGCCTCCTAGCCCCTGGCCGGGTCAATAATTAACGTCGACTCCTCTTCTGGCATGACCACTCCCCCTTCCTCTTTTGCTGCCATGTCACCCATTACCTCCTTGCCTCTGGCAACAATAGCATCGCTCGTTCCCCTTTCCACTATACCCGAGGCTATTGCGCGGCACCTGCAAAATCTTCCCCCTGAGCTCTCTCATATCCTAATGGACCCTGCTCTCCAAGCAGCCCTTGCCCAAGCCCTCGCAATAGCTCAGCCTTCACAACCGCTAACAGGGCCGCCAGCCATGGAAGCCACGATACAAATTTCAAAGGAGTCTGACGAGCTAGAACAGGAGGCCTCAAAGCCTATTGACGAGGAGGCCGATGAATATCATGAGCACCCCGAGTACAAGCATCAAACCATCAACAAGGTGGCCTATGAGGAGGAAGAGACAGGATCTTCCAAGAGTGGAGATGAAGAGGATGGCTCGGGTGCCAGGGAGATCATCTAAGCATTCGATGAGGACATTGAAGAAGAGTCGACTCAGCAGCCAAAGGATGTTGGGGAGAAAACAGAAAAGTCACCATAGAAAGAAGAGGGACAACCACAAGAGGAGCAACCCGAAAAGGATATATCTGAGGCCGAGACCCGTGTTGTGAAGAGCCCTGAGGCTGAGGCTACTGAAGGGAAGAAAGAAGAAGAGGCAGCGAAAGAAGGAGGTCCCACCCAGCAATTGTCCACCAAGCTACCCGTCAAGCGCCTTGTATTCATTCAAGACTCCGACGAAGAGGAGGAAGCTACCAAGGAAAAGGAAGAGCCCCAAAAGGAAAATGAGGTAGAAGTCTTACCTCTAACTGAAAAGGGTGAGGGCAGCCATGGAGCACCCAAAGATAAATTTTCCATGCTTGAATGGCTTGAGAAACAGCTTCAAAAGACAACCCCATTGCTAAAAGACCCGAGGGCAAGATTGGAGGCCATCTTGGCTTGATCTCTGAGCACAACAAAGAAGGAGAAGAAGCCTAATGTCTGTTCCAAGATAATGATGAACGCTTCTGGCTCCCGAGCAGCACAAGTTGCCACACCTACAGTTGGCTAGACCGGGGTGAGCTATAATATCTCCACCATTGATTTGGGGACAACAACTAGGGAACAAAAAGTTGAACACCTGGAGGAATCGGTGGCCACAGTGGTGCACCTGATCAAGCAGGACAAGGTATCCAAGGATGAGCTCAAAGCACAGATTGCTGCCCTAACCGACTACATCCAGCAATGGTCCTCAGTGGACGATCTGCCCACCATCTCTGTAGCCACGCCATAGTTGCTCTCCAAGGAACAGATTGACAAGATGGAGAGAAGGAATAACTTGGATGAAACCACCGAAGATTGGTTCCGATGGGTCATATACATCGGGAACATGGGAATCAGCAGGGCTGTGCAGATAGCCAACAAGTTCTTTGACCTAATCGAGTCCCTAGAAAGCACGAAGAGGCTCTGTACCAATTTCCCCGCCATCTATGACTCAGCCTTCCAAAAAATTGAGGCCATCCTCCAAATGCTTGAGAGCACGTTGGAAGAAAAGATAGAACTGAAGAAATATCACTGGCTGGTAGATGTGTGGTGCCGAGACCTTGATAACCGGAAGGACAGGTTAGAGCAAATCCTGGGCAAAGTAGATCCAGATATCAAGTGGATCAGAGAAATACGGGCGGAATGCGCTGAGTATCTCAAGTTGATGACGGGCTATGATATGCCCATAGTACAAATGGATGCCGAAAAGATCAAGCCGTACTTTCATGAGAAGATGAAGGACGGGGCAACCGGAGAAATCACAACAGAATTTCTGAGTTTTGCTACCCGTACCTTCGATCGATCAGAGTTTTTCAGAGATCAAGGCTCGAAGTATGATGAGGATTGGAAGTGGCTGGAAGAGAACGCTAAGGAATGGAGCTACCAGACACTAAGATGTGAGATCATTGAAATCGACAAGCTGCAGGCCGCCATCCTCAAGCACATAGAACACGCAGCTTCCGAGGAGCAAGAGGGCAGCCCAGCCAAAGAAGAAGATCTCCTTGAGGAGTAGCTACAGCCAAGAAAACAATGATTAGCTACAGGATGAAAGAGCAATAGTGCCATCCACTAGATGACAAAATAGGGAAGAGACAAAAAATATTTTTTAAATTGTAAATCTATTTGGGGGTAGGTGAAACCCTATTTTGTAATGAATCATGGCCACACAATTGTAATGAATCTTGGCCATTCATTTAACTTTTGGGAAACTATAAATAAAGCACTCCCCTCATTTGCAAAAGTGAGAGTTGAGTTGTTGTAAAGGCATGCTGCAGAAATTTATAAGAAATATCATTGACTTGGTGTATTTCCTTGATTTCTCTCTTCTCACTTGATTCATTCTCCAATTTCACATGTTTAGCTTAGATCTCATGGCTATTTAGTTAGCTGTTTACTTTATTTTGGACAAATTTTAGGAATGCTGTTGGGTGATTGTAAAAATTCTTGCTTTGTTGATGATCCCTTAGTCCATACTTTTTGTTGTTTACTGAAGGTAGATAGCTGTGCAAAGTTAGCCTAGACTTTATTTGAAGCTGCCCCAAACATTTATCTTTAATTCATGCATGTATGTGGTGGATAAAGGATGAAATATCTGCAGCCCTTAGAAGATAGCACAATTTCCATGATACTGTGAAATCCCTAGTTAAGTGGGATATTGTTTTAAGGAATTGTCTATTGCAAGAACTCCATTGTCACTATTCATAGCAAGCTCTAGACTTAGGAACTTTTCCTTCCCTTCACTCTTTTTCCATTTTTTTAGAAATTGAACAATACCAAGGTTCATTGCACATTGTAAAGCCAAATCCAACAATTAAAATGAAGTTCAAGACTACTGTTTGAACCTATAGCCAATGCATAATTGCTTTTATCTTAAGAACTCCTTTTCAAGATCCAATTTCATACTTTATGTCCAAACTTTGTATTTTTTGTAAGACCGCCTTGTGATCCTAGAAAATAACATCAAACTACTGAGGTATCTAAGCACTGTCATGAACTGACATCTGAGAGACCTTGGGATAGTGTTCTGCAATTCGATTGTGAGAGATTGTCTTTCAAGAGAGGTAGTGCACCTATGCACCGCCTGTGTTGAAAAGTGCATAAAAACACCATCAACAGGTATGATCCTATAAGTCAAAGTTGAGGGAGAATCACCATCTAAGTCACTATCATCACTTTCCACTATGGAGGAAGGACACAGAGGATTAGAGGCCAAGCTAGGAGAGCTTTCCTTAAAGTGAAAACTCCTCTCAAGGGAATAGCTCATCTATCTTTGGATCGAAAAGTCTATATGCCTTAACACCTTCAAGATATCCAACAAAGATGCAAGGCCTACTTTGATGTTCCAATGCCTTGCACTTCTCTAGAGGTATGTGTGCCCAAGCTAGACAACCAAAATAGTTAGAGAAATTTTGGGTATATTATTTCGCTACAAAATAAAAAATGTTTAACAAATTTATAGAATTTTGGGTATATTATTTCGCTACAAAATCAAAAGTGTTTGACAAATTTGTAGAATTCAAGAATTTGGTTGAAAATAAAAGTGGTAAGTACATCAAAGTGATAAGGTAAGACAATAGAAGTGAGTAAAAATCAAATTATTTTTTAGATTTTTCCAAAAATCATGGAATCAAGAGAGAGTTCACTACTTCCTACACTCCACAACAAAATGGAGTTGTTGGAAGGAAAAATAGGACAATTGTTGAAATGGAAAGGAGCATGATGAAAGAGAAGAATTTAGATAAAAGCTATTGGGCATAAGCCATATGAACAATTGTGTATATTCTAAATAGAAGTCCTACAAAATAAATTAAAGGAATGACTCGTGACAAGTATCGTCTAGGATAAAGCAAGTGTTGATCACTTGAGAGTATTTGGTTGTGTTTCTTATGCATACATACAAAAAGAGAAAAGATCTAACTTAGATTATAAATTCCTAAAATGCATTTTTATTGTTTATCAATCTAAAAATAAAGCATACAAATTATATTCAATCTAGTTAAGAAAAACCTTTTGATAAGCAGAGATGTGGTATTTAATGAAGCATCATAATATACCAAAGAAAATGAAACAAAAGGAAAAGAGACAGTGATTGATGAAGCTAAAGGAGGCAAAAGAAGACAATGAAACTAAATCAACTAATGCAAGAGTAAGACAATATCAAAAAAATCAAAGAACAAATAAGAATCATCCACCAATTCTTATGTTAGATCCAAATTTTGAGAAAATGACAACAAGGTCACAAGCAAAAGTGAATTATGCATTGATGAATCAAATTATTGAAAATAATGAGCCACAAACATTTGAACAAGATCAAGAAAAATAAGAGTAGATTGAAGCAATGAATGGTGAAATAGAAACAATTGAAAGGAAAGGAATGACACATGGGATTTAGTTCAACTACCTCCTAATAATAAGATTATTGGTACAAGGTGGGTGTACAAAACTAAGTATAAATCTGATGGAAGCATTGATAAGCATAAGGCTAGATTAGTAGAAAAAGGGTACACTCAACAAGAAGGTATTGATTATACTGAAACATTTGCACCTGTAGCATGAATGGATACTATCATTTTTTTTTGGCTTTGTGAGCTCAACAAAGTTGGACAATTTATCAAATGGATGTAAAGAGTTCTTTTCTGAATGGATACATTGATGAGGAAGTGTATTTTTCACAAGTTAAAGGTTTTTAAATATCATCTAAAGCACATTATGTTTACAGATTAAAGATGGTCTTGTATGGTCTTAAGCAAGCAACAAGAGAATGGTATTCAAGGATAGATTCATATCTATAACAAAAAAGTTCTTAAATAAGTCAGTTAGATTCAAATCTTGACATTAGGAGCTTAGCTAAGGTTATTTTTATCTTAGTTCTCTATGTTGATGATCTTATCTATATTGGAAACAATTCAACTTTATTTGCAGAGTTTAGAGCAACCATGATTGTTAAGTTTGAAATGACAAATTTGGGATAAATGCACTATTTTATTGGTATAGAAGTATGGAGAAATACAGGTGAAATATTTGTCTTAAAGAAAATATGCATTAGTTATCCTATAAATTTTTTAGATGAATTGAAAACTAGTTGCAACACCTATTGAAGTTGGACTTAAGTTGTCTAGCTTAGATGTGTTAGATCTAGTGGACCCCACTCTATATAGACAATTGATTAGAAGTTT